>VDFB02001026.1:0-20901 GCA_007258455.2 Sequoia sempervirens | reverse complement strand
AAGCATAGAATGTGATGCATGTTTTGGATTCAAAAAATCTGATACCATTTGAAAGCTATAGATGTTTTTCAATCAACCTATCAATTAGGACTTTAGTCATAATTTGAATAAAAATTAATAATAATTACTTATTAAATTCAAAGTAAAGCATAATTTATATTGGTGGAAAGCTAAGAATATCCTTTAAAAACCCTTTTCATTTCATCAATTTTGGGTAAGAAAAAGTCATCAGCCACATACCCATCATATTGCCACTCTTTGGCCCATCATGATCCTGCACATACCCATGGAATGAACTTGAAGAAAATTTCAATTTAATATAGTTTGGAGTCATATAATTTGTGTAAATTGTTCAAGTACACCTATGACACATCATGTTATTCAAACCAATTCAAGTGGTTCAGCTTGCTCTTCAATAACATGCAATATTATTTGATGATCATTACTATCTAGTCTCCACTTACGACGTCCATGTGCACGTGGAACTGGATGAAGGGATAGGGCAGTAGAAACTACTAGGTGGCTATATTGATATACTTTATTCTCAGGTTGATAATCAATAAAATGAATCCCATGCTGAACAATTTTGACTTGTTTAAGATATGTCCCTTGCACTACAACTGAACCTGTGGGAACCAACATTCAAAAGTGAGACATAACATTTAGAAGGTCAATACGAGTAGCAAATTCAAAATATATACATTCAATAGATAAATCTTGCAAGAGCATCTATTTATTTTGTCAAACCTATGGGGAATGACATTCCATCACTCGTTTATGATTCTACTAGCTTCCACCTCTCTCTTGTGCAACACAATAGATAATAACTAACACCTTCTATGTTTCCAGCCTCTGCTATGACTGCAAAAATATCTCTTGCACCAAATTTACATGGAAAATTTGTAAAAAAAGGAGTTCCACTATCATTTAAGTATATATAAATTTACTTAAAATAAGTAGCAAAAAATTATTAAACGATTAAGTTACAAATTTACAAAAGCTCGTACATGTACGATATAAATATATACACATACATACCCTTTTTAATTAGTCCTGAAATATGGTCATAATCAATTGAAATCAAAGGAATGTCTTCAAAGCTTTCATCTTCATCTTCATTGTATGTGTCACTAACATCTAGTGGCACCAAATTCCATCCACTGACATATCCTTGTTGTTGGTTGTTGCATTCATCATAGTTTTCTAAAATGCAGTCATAACAAAAACATGAGTAATCCCTAGTCTGCAATGTCCACGGGAAACTATTTGTACTCATGACAGAATGCAAAGATCTTGTTTTCTCTACCCTCTTGCATCCATGCATTGATCTTCTATCCACACCTACAAAAATTAATTTTGCATTAAAAAATCATAATTTAATATAAATATATTCAAACTAAAATAAATAAACTTGAATGTACATATATATGTATATTTAAAGATTTAAATATAAACAAAAACATACCTGATATCTCCCAAAACACTCTATGTGGAATGGATCGGTTGTTTGTTGAAGATGTGCCAACCTCATTTGATGCAAAGTGTTTCTGACACCATTCAACAACATCATGCACATCTTTTATGCGATCTCCTTCATAATTCAGTTGATGCTTTCTTAGAGCACATTTGATGCAAGCTCCTGCACCATCATGTTCACCCTTTCCGTGCCCACTCTCAAAGAAGCTCCAAACATGTGGTATGTTTTTATTTCGATGATATCTACATAGTGCATAAAATGGCCTTGAAGATTTAAATTGTGAAGCACATCCATCTGACCATACAAAATGCTTTTCAATTTTGACACCCCTGATTGCCAAATATTCAAAAAAATTCTTGAAGCAATGTTGTACAAATAGAGTGTCATGCTCTTTGTCATCACTAATATAGAAGTGATATTCTTTCTTAATGACTCATTCCTCAGATGTACTGTCAACACCATCCAAATCCATTTGTGCATGTCGATAACACACATGCACCATAATAGTGATCTGCTCTGAAAAATAATATTGTGATTGAATCTCTTTTTGATGTACAAAAGAGTAATTCTCTGCAAAGTCAACTACTGATAACACTGTTCCAAGTGGGAATGTATCTCTTAATGTCTGAAACTGTTGTGCTTGCCACTTAGAAAAGAAAGCATGTTGTATATATGGTTGTATCAATTTACATAACTTTTCCATAAATGTTCCAATAGGTATCTCCTCTTCTACATAATCTAACCTTGTTGATTCTTTGCCACTTTTGGTATGAAACTTGATATACTTGTAACTCTTGCAATTTACCAACTTTGTCAGGTCGGTATCTTCATCTCTCAAAGGCATTTTAGCCAAATTTCCACATGTTTCACAGTGTCCTTGTATGCAACTTATTTGATTGGTTGCATTATCATCATTTGATTTATCACATAGGATGGATGCTACGAACTGACTTGCTTGTCTAGGAGGCGCATTCTGAATACCATCACTTTCTTCTCTAATCTTTCAGAACACTTGATAGTAGAGATCAAATTCAATATGATAACGACAACAACAAGTTTCAAAAACCTTGTTTGTTTTCACATAGTATGGCTTTAACCTTTGAAACATTGTTTGCCCAATCTTTATATGTGGATTTGAATTACAAAACATTACATACATCTCATGTTGTGTTATGTCTAGCCAATGTTTTATATGTAATTCATTATTATTGGGCCCAATCCTGTGTCTGATAACATCTCTACTATTTGATGAAGGACGGGTATGATCATTCCAAAAGGTTGAGATGAAGTTCCTAAAAACATCTTGAATCCTGTCAGATCGAGGAGCTCTACACATAATTGCCCAATTGCCTTCTGAGGTACTATCATCAAGAATCTTTCTCCTTTTGACATATTGTGTCAATGTCTTTCTGCTGAAACCAATCTCGGTTGAAAGTGAAGAGATTTGTCTTTTTTTGGCCATTTTTTCACTTAAAATTGATGTCAACATGACTCTTCTTGAAATTGCCTTATCTGCTGATCGAGACTGTTTCCCAATGGACCCCAAACCTTTTTTCAAATTTTCAACAATGTCTTTTTGTAAGTGTGAACCTTTCCTCTTTTTTGTACTTGTATCTACACCCAACAATTGTAATGGCTCTTGTAGCTCATTACTTAGAAGTACAATTGATAATAGTTGGGCTTGATCGAGTGTATCAAGGTTATTGAAATGAGCAATTATTTGCTTTGCAGTTTTGTTCATTGACCTCCTAGTACTATTTCTAGGTTGTTCAGCATAAAACTTCAATTTTTCCATATCCATTTGAAGTAAATGATCTAAATTTCTAGAAGAAATTTTTCTCTTCACCTCTTTAGCTATATTCATATGCTCATCCATGATGGTATCCCGAAGTGATCCTGACCCCTCTCCAATATTCATTCCTTGCACTTGGGCCTCCTCCCTAACATCAACTATATGTTCTTCAACCTCATTTGCTCCAGTATCTAAATTTGGCTCGACTTCTACTTCAGTTTCTGTATGTTGAGCCCCTACACAAAAACACATAGAATAAATTTAACATATGGAACTTAAAGGATGATTTTAATTGATCACTAGGTGGATCTTGACTATGATAAATTAAGCTGTAGTTTTTAAAATATACCTAGTCTTGCAAGAAAAGGATGAGACTGGGTTGCTTAGGATAAATATGAAGCATAAAATTTTATTTTATCTTTAAGATCTAATACTTAACTCTATTCTTAAGAGAGATTATAATTGGTTCATCCTTTTATGGATCTAAAATTAAATCCCCTTTATTCTTAAATATCTTGAATAAGGAGTTAAGATCCTCCTATCATGTGTTGATCTTATCCTCACTCTATTTTGTTATGAATTTATAGATTTTAATTAGGAAAAAAACCCATCAAAACTACCATAATATTACCATGGACTTAAGTTCAAGAAAGGAACTTTATCAATAGGTTCTTTCCAACATGATTGAACCTACATATTAAGAATTGGAAGGAAAAGACATTCATGAGCGAACAAAGAAGAGACAGGTCGGTGAATTTATTGAAACCCTCATTCAGTTATAATTACCATATAGAGTGCATTTGTTGTGCTATCCTGGTGTTTTGTTTGTCAGAGGCCTTAAGGCCATGAGCCATGCAATGGACAGTGTGTGGGTATATCATGACAAGTATTGGTGGGTTCATTACAACTATGAAGCTCAAAAGACTACAATCAAAAGAAGGGGGCCATTATATTGAGAGAAACTTAAAGATCTCAATGCATAGCTTTGAGGTGGTCATGAAGAAGATTGAAGGTCTACCGGAGAACTGCATTTAGGGCATATGAACAATAGTAATGAACCATGAAATGAATCAAGATGCATGATCATTAAGGAGTGTAGTTCAGTGACAAAAGGGAAAGGAAAATAAGTTTTCCTGCTAGGAAATCTAAGCAAAGAGGTTGACAATAGTGATATTTGCTTTGAAAAGTTATAAGTCACCAAAGGACAGCATGTCAAGGTGGCTATGGATAAATCATTATGGTAAGTCAGAACACCATTAGTTGCACATTTGTATACAAGATAAGGCAAGGTCGGGTGCATTAGGACAGTGTTGTTCTAGAGAAAGGTGCATGATAGCCATCAAAAAGAAAATATTCAGTCCAAGTATAGTGACAGTTCTAAGGGAAAAATTTGCAAGGAAAATTATGGTTCTCATGACAAAAGGAGCAGCCATTTGAAGGATAGCATTGAAGATAACAACCGTGATCATCCACAAGGAATAACATACCAGGGTGATAAAGAAAAATGTATTGGAGGTGACAAGGTACCAAAGTACTTCAGGTCATGGAGGGAAGTATAATCTTAGTTGCAATTTGTTTTTCAAGATTGGAGGTTTCACTGCATTGATGTAACAACATAAACTCTTGGTATTGTAATGATACAATTAGTGATTCACATCAATCTAGAGAAATCATTGACATGGAATAAAGAATGCACTAGTGTGAATGGCAAGGAGAACTATAGACTTGTTTGATATATGTCAGTGATAAAGACAAGGTACAACTGAGACTAACATGTCAACAAATCATGACTGCAGACTTACCAAGCCTAACTCAAACTTAGATCCAAGATTCCTGACCATGTCTATACACACTACATTTGAATGGGAAAATATCATGAGTGTAGGGACTTATGGGGATCTGTCTCTATGAAAAGTATATGACAAAAAATATTAACTAAAACATGCATTAGAATCTCAACATGTGAAGGTAGAAAACATGCAAGACTCATAATTGAAAATTACCTAGTTGAAATTTCAGAAGCAAGACTATTCTTTCAAGTGAATACCATCCATACTTTCAAATGTGTAAGTTATGACCTATCACAATTGATGATATAATCAATCCAAAATTCAATACTGTGCAAATTGCCATGCTCCTTTTTTTAAGGGAAACTCCTTTGGACTGATACACAATCAAATTTCAATACAGTCCTGACTTAAACATTTCTTTTTAAAGCCTAATTGGTCTAATTTGCAGCAATACAGTCCTGACTTAAACATTTCTTTTTAAAGCAACATATATTGGGTTTTAGATATGATTTAAAACCATTAAAGGCGTATCCAAATTACTAACCACAACCCTAGAAGAAGGTTTATACTGAGAGTTGTGTTTGATAGTTTTGAATTGAATGGCTGCTAGGAGTTAGATAAGTCAAGAAACGGGTTAGTGTTAGGGTTACATCAGTTTTTTGTTCGATTTTTCTTTTAAATTCCAACAGAATGAAAATGGAAGAAAATCCATTTCATATACAAATAAAATCACAAAAAAGAATTGTGAATCCATGATGTATTCAAGAAATTTTCTTGAATTTTTGGGGCAACATGTGTTTGACCAAGAAACTGAAAAACCACAATTTTTAAACCATTTAATCAGCTTGTAGGCCCACTTCTAATTAGTTGCAATAAATTTGTGACTTTTATTTCTTTATTAGGCTAGCTTTCAATAGATTAATGAAGGCCTTAATGACATGTGGAAATAAGTTAGGACTGAGACACTAACTAGATTAGCACAAATGGCACAGACTTTGTTATCTGAATGGATCATGAAGCTATTGTCCTTTATGTTTGAAGGCTTGAAATTGGATCGAAATTAATTGATGATGAGTCATGCCATCGAGTCCACAGCTCTTCCTACTAGCTCCTATCCCTGTTTCTAAATGGCTTCATAAATGAATGTGTGTACATTACTTAGTGGATCTCTATTTTCCTGTCAATTAAAATGCTAATTAGGTGTTATACAAGAAAAGACAATATTGCTTAGAATGGATTATAGGAAGAATTGTGTGCTAAACTCTATGTTTCTTATGTGCAGACCTGATTCATAGAGGCATGATTTGCTTCTATGTACCAATGCCAGACCATTCCATTCTCTTGGTTGTGGCATGCAGGACAACCATATCTTAAGAACATTTGGTAGTTATGGTGTGTGATATTGATATGGAATGATATATTAAAAACATCCAATGTTGTATATATGTAGTGTGTGAGGCAATACAATTTAACAGTGTGAATATTCTATATACTACAGCAGATATGGAATCAGGATGAGAACTCTAAACTAATATCTAGAGTAGTACTATCAACTCAAAGCAAATGAGGTAGTAGAAATAATATCAAGAAGATGGATGAAAGATAAGCTATATACAAAAACTTGCACCTAACTAAGAGACCACACAACTAATATATAGTGATCAAATGAGAAGGCTGAGTTAAGCCTGTAAAGAAAAAAATAGATTGGAGAATTAGACACCATCATACATAGCCAAATGAGTAAAATTGACTATCTCTTACATTCAATGACATGATGATGAGGACCAAAACAGTCTAGATAGTTTGTTCACTAAAGTTATTTTCCCTCCAACAAACAACATCACAAAAGACAATGTTGATCAGTAAGTGTTGCCCAAATGATTTCCAAGATTCATATTGAAGGCACAACAAAGAGCGTCATAATGCTCAAGCTCAATGTTGCCACAATAAATTATCATCAACATAGATAGTTGGGGCGTGAAGGCACTGTTATAATTCTGATCAATTATCATCTTTAATGTGACAAACTCTGCCTCCTTTGAGTGTAGCATTGGACTTGGTACTTCATAGAAGCTTCCATAGATAGGGAACATGCCTACCACATAATAGTGGACAGTATAATGTCATGATTCACTACAAAATTGTTGATCCTACATAGCTAAAGGATCATAGATTCTACAAACACCACCAAATAATGACTGTCATTCAACAATCAGGCCTATTTAGACTTCTTAAGACTGTCCTCTCCTATCTATTTTGTCATGCAATATCAAAGGACCCTCCCAGACCTTAAACATAGTTTTAATGGCATGAAATACAATTCAACATATGATTCTTGAAAGGTTGTTGCAATCATTAACCATAGGAAACTCTAAAATGCACTATACACTCAGCCTTGTCTATGACTGTAACAAGTCTGCCATACAGGACAACAGCATAAAAAGGTCTCAAGCTTTCAAAGTTTTTATAAACCATAGCTTAAAAAAGTTTCTTAGAAATCCTTGACACCATATACAAATAGATTCACCTATCAAGAATGCCAACTCCTTCATCAAATTACTCAAACCCTTACTGTACTCTGTCATCCCTAGTCTGGAATCATACAAAATCCAGCCTAGGGCATCATGGAATGATAAACAAACTTAATCCTTTGGGTCTGCAACTTTGCAACATGAAAGTACACAAACATATGCTTTATTTCACCAACTTTTAGATTTTTTCCCACCATACAAAATAATGAATTCAACAATTTTAAATGCTCACTGTTTACCCTCATAGGATTTCAGGCAGTCTTCAATAAAAATGCTATAACTTTTGACTTTCTCAATGAAATGAAACAAAACAAAGACCAGATTAAAATAGATTCAAACCTCTACCACATCCAACAAATCTCAGGCCCATTAGTGGTCTGTACAGGCCGTACCATCTCAAAGAATAGTGAAAATAGGTGTTAAAAGTAGGGTTCTTTATTAATTCTCCTTCTCAAATTCAATACATCTTCATCCACACCAATTTACATAAGGTATACCACAATTTGGATCCTAAACATCTGCATAAGGTATTCAACAAATTGTATATTATGCAGTGATAAACTCGCTTGAAGTAAAGGAATTTGGAGGTCATAAGATGCCAAGAGATTAACAAGATCAACTAGTTAGTAAAAAAAGATCTACACTAACTCTTTATTGAATTCTGGCTCGTCTTTTTTTTTTTTTCACATCATAATTTCAAATTAGAGAATTTCAGATTTAAATTTTTTGTGTCCATTTGTAACAACAACCTTTAATGATTATTCCACGTGTATATATATGAGTCTTCTTACAATCTTTACCCAAAAGCCATATTTGGTGGAAATTTGCTCATAATCTCTGCTCAATTTACATAAAAGATGGATGTTCTGTATTAATATAAATGTTGTGTTATTGTATTTAATCACATTTTTTCAGTCTATCCTTGAGGGGGCATTACATAGGATGGTGGTGTTTGTGAGAAAGACACATGATATTTTGTCAAAATCCAGTGAGAAGAAATGGATCTAAAGGCATTTCATAAAGATATGACAACCTGCTATAAGTGTGAGAGTACCATGCCATGGCAATTCAGTCAACAACCTCACTGATATATAGAGATATACTGATATATCGAGATATATGTGAAACACTTTAAAGATGTTATGTATCTTAATCATATACTCATATTCTTCATAAATTTCTAAGCCCAAATGAAATCAAGGGACTAAGCATCCTCTAATATTATGCACTAATATGTGAATAACATTACATTTGTGGTAGACAAAGAGCACACTTTCATGGAGGTAGTGGAACCACTCACATTCTAGATATTGCAATTACCATATGAAATAAATGATAAACTAGTCTATGCAAATGCTAAGGCTGTGTTGGCTTTTCGCAAATATCAGAATGTCGAGAGATCTGATATTTAGTAGAGATAATTGAAGGATTTCTTGAAACATTAGTCATAATGTTAAGCAAAGAAGAGAAGAAACAATATAAATATAGGAAAATTAAGGAAAGAAGCACTAGATGAAGTTATGGTGAAGTTATAGAAGTAGAATAGAGAAGAAAGTATGTAATATATTATAGATGGATGATATATAGAAGAGAAATATAAGAAAGAATATTGATGTATAAATGAACTATGTAGCAGAGATATATATGATGAATATAATATATTGCATGATGATCTAATGAATGTATGATGTGCTATTATTTATTTGTGAATATATGTGTATTTTCAATTTTAATTGTTCTTTCCTACCACATCCTTTTGTAACTCACCACATAAGTTATTGTCTCCCTTTTATTGCTCATACTAAGGTATAAGAACTACACCAAAGTAACTTAGGACAAAATCCTTTATCTATGCTCAATTTTTGCTAACAAGGTATGTCATGCTTGAGGAGAACTTCCAAGCCAATTACACCATTTTACATCATTTGTCTATTTTCATGACAATTACCTAGTGATTTTTCCTTTCGTTATGTTACCCTTTCTTGAATACTCTATTCTTGAATTTAATAGAATAATTAAGGTTGTGCCCTACACAAATATTTCATCCTACTTATTAAACATGAATTATCCTTGAAACCCCCACTTGTCATTGCTACTTGTAGAATCCACCTTGCTTCTTCTAAATTGGACTTACATTACTATAAGAAGAGATGACCTTATTCCATTATGGATTACACTCCTAAAATGGTTTATTCTTCTTACCTTGAGTCTTGACCCTAGGTCCCCTTTCCAAGAAAGTCTTGTCTTTGGCCCTAATGATCTTGAGAATCATGGAAGAATGCAATTTTTTGGTGGTGAAGATATTAGAAGCACTAAAGTCACATTCAAGAAGGGGAAAACTATGATGAGAATGACCCCATTTTGGATGGTAAACTAAAGGGAGTGGAGGGTAGAAAAATAATCCTAAGGTGAAGAGTAAAGTGAAAATGGAGGATGAAATTGATTTGGATGATGAGGTAAAGTGAAATATTTATGCCTTGCCCCTCCTATTTCACTGGCTGATCTTCCATGCCATTCTCTCTCTTTAGAGGTTGCTGCTTCAATTGTGAACTTGATTGCAAATAAAAATATTGATATGAACAAAGAGGTTATCATTCATCATACAATCCTTAAGTGGTTCTTCATTGAGACCAACAAAATGAAACTAAAAACTATCTAAATGGCTAAGAAACTTCCAAGGAAAAGGTGCTTGTCCCTATGAAAGAAGAACAACTTTTCTTCAAACATTGGGAGGCTATGGAATAAATTAGTGAATTGAAAATGGAAAACACTAAGAGTGGTGAATGAATTACATTTTTAGAGAAATATTTTATGGATCAAAGCTATTCTAAGGAGGGTAATTAAAGTTAGTAGAGCCCCCATAAAGAAAAATGCCAACAACATTAAAATGTTACAAGAGAGATTGAAATCTTACTCCATTCTTGATTAGATCAGACATAGCTTGAGAACTAGAGGACACAAAGTAAAGGTGATGAAGGGAGAATGATGACACAACCTTCATGGAGAAGCATCTTAACTTTGTGTAAGATTGGAAAGTTGTTGTTTCTCTCTATCAACTGTAAAATTCCTTGGATTCTTGTATTCCTTTGATAGATTCCAATTGCATCCCCTTCTATGGCTTGCCAGTAGTTAATTTTGTAGATAATTAGCTATCTCTTTTGTTCTATTCTCATCAATTTTACCATCAATTTTTTCATAATGTCACACTTGTGATTTCTATTAATAATGCTCAGTACCTATTCACTTTTTTTGTCTTCTATTAAAGGCTTTTGGTATTTCATGGTAATTAATCATTTCGGGTATTTATTTCATCTTTAAGTGTGGGGCTAATGAAGGGAAATGCATGTTAGTTTAAAGAAAGAAAATTAAGGTTGCAATATTAAATCTAGTGTAAATTAAGATATTATCACTCTTAAATTTCTACAAAGAATGCATGAAACTAAATAATTTTGAGATAGGTTTGAGATAGGAAATTTTACGTTGATCAAAAGAAATATATTAATCCTCCTACATAATTCTTGAATAAAAATATAAAATGGAAGGTTAAAGGGATACAAAAGGAATAATATTGGGAGAGGCTCAAGTTTGGCATACCTTGTTTTGTCTATGATATCTTTGCAAGCTTTCTTCACGTAATCTTTGTTCCTCTTCTACTGAATTCTTTCGTTGACTCTTCTTTTGTCTTGTTTTTTTGTTTCCCATCTCCTTCTTTGTAAAATATCGCTTGAAAATTCCTCTGATCTTCTCCTCCAATAGAACAAAGCCTCTTTTGATCTTCAGATATTCTCCTCCAAAGCCTCTTCTGATCTTCTCCTCCAATAGAACAAAGCCTCTTCTGATCTTCAAATATTCTCCTCCAATAGAACAAAAATATTTTTCACAATTCTTCAATATTCTCCTCCAATAGAACAAAAATATTTTTCACAATTCTTCAGATATTCTCCTCCAAAGCTTTCCCTATAAAACCAAAACATCTTTGACAATTTCTATGATTTTTTTCTTACTTATATAGAAAAAATTCACATACTTTCATAATAGAAACTTAAGAAAACAAAAAAACAATTGCAAATAATAAAAAATAAAAAATGCTAATATTAGGAAATCCAAAAATTAGCCGTTTAAATGCATTTTTTGGAGCCTTCGTTCGAAGGCTATCTTAGAGGAAACTTTCGTGGAAAAATTTAGCGGAATGGAGAGGGGTTCATTCGAACCAACCCTTCTAATGAAGGGGGATTCGAATGAAGGGGGGTTCTAATGAACCCCTCTTTTTTCTCTTTCCCCTCCACCATTTCAAATTTTATATAGGTTTTTTACTATTGAAGTCTTAAAAGGAGGTGCAAATGGATTCAAACTTGATAAACCAAGTTGGGGGAGTGTAGTGCTCAAAATGTGCTTTCCAACAACTATAAATTTAATATATTTTCTTTTTGTTTTTCATTTTATTCTTTTGTTTAACTGAACCTAGGTTTTTCACCGAACATCAAGTTCAGTGAAAAATAATTGTGGAAAAATGTCAAATTTGTTGAAGTTTTTTTTTTTTTTGAAAATATATACCCACAGGTATTGGTCTCCTGTTCTAACAAAAAAAAGAGTTGAATTTCAATACATAGAAACAAATTTATGCAAGCCAAAATGCACCTATGTCTAAATTGTAATTGGTTTGACTTCAAAACTTAATTAAAAGAAAAATATTCAACAAAATGTTATGAAAAAAATGAAAGCACTAGATACTAGTGTTACCAACCTAAATTTAAAAGAATTAGAATTTTATCCTTTGTAGAAAAAAAGTTATGTGTGCCAAAGTACACATCACTTTTAAAAAATGTTGTTTACTATTAAAAACTAGTTATCAAAGGAGACGCAAAAAAAAAAACAATTTAATTCCAATTTAAAAAATATATATATATTTAAAATCTACAGAAAAAATCTCACAAATCACTAGTTTACATCATTTTCAAATTCCTAATAGTTTACCTACTATAGGTGTCAGAAAGTGAAGTTTTTTTCTGAAAATGTTGATTTCAATGTCAAGTTTGGCCAAAAAGTGTAACCCATTATTGTGCGGTTGAATCCTATGAAGTAGAGGACTCATGTCTTGATGTGATGCATATTTTTTAATTTTTTCAAGTAAATAATTAATTATGGTTTTATTACAAATTTTAAAAATATAAAACTTGTAATAATACGACCACCTTGGTCAAAACTTCATGAAATTCGTTTTTAATCCTATAGTATGCAAAGCATAGAATGTGATGCATGTTTTGGATTCAAAAAATGTATTGTTTTGAAGCTATAGATGTTTTCAAGTAACTTATCAATTGGGACTTTGGTAAATGTTCAAATAGAAAATGAATAATAATAATTTATTAAATTCAAAGTAAAGCATAATTTATATTGGTGGAAAGCTAAGAATCTCCTTTAAAAACCCTTTTCGTTTCATCAATTTTGGTTAAAAAAAAGTTGTTAGCCACATACCTTACACATACCCATCATATTTCCACTTTTTGTCCCATCATGATTTTGCTCATACCCATTAAATTCAATGAACATGCTAAAATTTACTTGAGTATCGATGCTGAAATCCTCATCCAAAATGTTAGTTGCCATCACCATCCTTGTAGCTATAGACGTATCATATGAACCATCCTCTTGAGTGTTTGTAGGGTCATATGTACAAGCTAACCCACAAACCTGACAAGAATGGGGTGGAAGCCTACCCCTTTGGGACTCCCATGAATGGCGTTGTACTACAAGAATAGAATGCTAGATGATACTCCAGGTCAAAGAGTTGATAGACTGCAAAGTGTCTACCTCAACACTCTCCTTCGCGATGGAAGGGATAACAACGTGCTCACAAGTCGGCCTAGTGAGAGCTTGTCTCCCTTGTCACTAAGGATCATGCCATGCACTAGGTCTATCCTATGTCAATCCTCCACCTCTCCCCTGAAAGTCCCTCATACCAAAATAGTTGAGTATTTGTTAAGGATGAACTCATAGTCAAGTTTCCTCAAGAAATATTGGGGGACTTCACAATTGTTGCATGGTGGATAGTCATAAACCATGTACCACCTATCCCAAAAATTATTCCTAATCCCTTGGTGGTGGTACCAATGGATAGGAAACCTCTTGGAATTATGGTCAAGAATTTGATTTGTGCGTGGGTCAGTGAATAGTGAGCACAAACCATATTTTGTAATTTTTTCATCTTTTACTTCTTTATATGATAATTTATATGCATAAAATTTCCTTCACGACTTTCTCCTATCTGCCCAACCACTTAACTGCTTGTTGATTGCATCTACATGTTTTAACATGTCTTGAAGTGAACTCACAAGTGTCCTTCTTTCCATGGTTGAACTTACAAGATCATTCAACCTTGTGGTTAGCTCAATCTATTTTTTATTGTTTTCAATTAGCCCCACTAAATTTTGATGAGTTCCAAGAGGATTTTGAGGAATTAGAAGAGTTTGTTGTTTTGATTGTTGAGGATTTTGTTCATGTGCTTGTTATTGTGGTTGTGTTAGAACCAATAATTTAACCTCAAAATTTCACTAGTCCTCACCACCTTAGTATGACCATTTAATTTTACACCATGAGCACCATCCCTCAAAAACCATCATTTTTGCCTAATAAGCCTAGAATTACCATAATAATAATCTCCCTAAACCTGTTCCACTAAAATATTATTCAAAAATCACCTTCCCCATAGTCGCTACCTTAACACATACATCCCCTTAAGTCTGTCACTAGAAACACATTTCGGTGAGACAATGCTATTTCAAGAAGAGCTACAATGTAGTCTCTTCGATAAGCTAATAAAACAAGCCAACACAAATGTCAAGGAGACTACCACACTTCAAAGGGACACATTATGAAGTCTCTCTAATAGCCCAAAAAGGGATATTTTGAAGATAGTTGGGTTTTTCAAAGGAAAAATATATCTTGTCTCTCTAATAAACCGAAATGAAAGATGCCAAAGAAATCTTAATATTTTAAATGTGCTAAATCATTTTGGCATTCAAGAAACAGAAAAACATCTCTCGGACATAATTGATTATTATGCAATAAATAATGGGCAACTGTGAAATCAAAGACTTGCTAACAAAGTGACAATTTTAAAGAGAAATTGAATTATCAGGCTGAGTAATGTAAAAGTCTCTTCGACACTACAAAAATAGTTGAGAATAAAATCTCAAAGAGACAAGCTTATATCGAGAGGACATTTATGAAACTCTCTTTGATCACTCTGATAAGAAGAATAAATATAAAGAATGTGACAAAGTAACACTAAGGGAATGCTTTCGAGGAGACTATAGGATATCAAAGAGAAGTAATATCACGTCTCTTTGAAACTCTGAAATAAAGAATAAAGGCAAGAAACATTGAAGAGGGAAGCTCATATCGGGGAGACACAAATAAAAGTCTATCTGAACCTTTAATAACAAAAGAAGATTTGTTTTGAAGGTACATTGACATATCAAAGAGAGATGGTTGCAAATCTCTCTGAAACTCCAATAACAAAGAAGAAAGATCTCAGAATATAAGAAAAATGGTAAATAAAGTAATACCCAGGATAAAGTTTTTGGAAATACCATATGATATCGAAGAGAAGTAATCACATGTCTCTTCAAAACTTTGAAAAGGAAACTAGGGTACAAGCATGTTGGAGGGAAAATGCGATATCAATGAGAGTGGAACTAAAGTCTCTTTGACGTAGTGAAAACATGACCAGTGAAGCTTTCGAAGAGACAACTGACATTAATGCCACCATTGATTAGAAAGTTGGCAGGAACAACATTTATGAATTGGAATTGATTGATATGTGCCAAATCTTAATTATTTTGCTCATAAGATCTCATAGTGTTAATGAATTGGAGATGAAAAGTGGAGGATACAAGATTGCTTGATATTAAGAAACTCAGAGAAGGAGACACTAGTTCAAGTAAGTATCCAAGGACTCAACTGAAGTTTTATTGTAGTTTGCTTGAAGTACAAAAAACTAGGGATTTTAAAGCATGGAAGGAACATCAGAAAAACCCAAAATAAAAAGACAAAATAGAAATGAGGCCGCTAAATAAGGATTTAATTGAAAAATGTCTGGGTTCTAGACCAAAGACCAAATGAACAACATAATTAAATCCTTCAGCTAAGAAATTAGAACATAAAAACAAGAAATTAGGAGAATTATGGACTACACAACAAGGATATGACATATTCATATACCATTATAGAAAGAAGTATAGGCATAAGCCTGTGTCAAATCCATGGAGTATGAATCTAGGAAAGCTTGTAATGATGAATGTTTTTATCAATGTGGAATTGATCAAAGTACTGCCCAAAATGTATAACCCCAAAATAAGGATGATTTATTCACATGATGGGTCACATTTTCTCCCCATCACTAGAGACTATATTTCTATGGTTTTTCAATTGGATACATCTATGAAAATACCACTGAGAATTAGAGATCTTTTGGAAGAATATCACACTATGGAAATGAGTTACAAAAGATGGAAATTGCCTTTGCATAGACCCTGAGACACAGGGAATCAACTCAAAATATTCTCTAGTAATGAACAACCTCTTTTTTTTCTGTAGATTTGTTTGAATATTATTATCAATATACTTATTAATCGACTGGACAAGGCCTAGGAATATATGTTCTATCTGAGATGGCTATAGCTCTTATTGTCTTAGTAGCGAATGCTCAAAACCAAGATGCTAGTACTTTTGACTATGCAAAATACTTGTCAGACATCATAGACATGTCACTTGTTTAAAAAAAAAATAGTGATGCAATTAATTTCAGACAATATTCTTTTCTTATGCATATGATCTTGTATAAAGGACAATCCATGGGATTTAGGGAGAAGAACTAAGAATTGAGGACTTGGATGAGGATGGGAACATAAGGCCAATACAAATGTGGACATCAATTTGGGATAGTAGATGTGGGAGGTATCATTACTTGTACTTCGAAGAACACTTTGTGAAGCCCTTGTAAAAATTGTTTGGTCATCATTGTGATTACAATTTGTTCCCTGAGGTATAGAGATTCCTTAGACCCAAGGAGAAAAACTCAAAAGGAAAGGTAAACCACAACTGGGGAGATTGGTACACCTATGAGGATTGCACTATGATTAAAGTGTATGGATTTGAAGTAGCTCCATTTATCTTACCTAAAACAATTCCTAATAGGATTGCTCATTTAGAAATAGGGAGGCAGTTGGCTTATTTAGATTACATGCATCTCAAAATTTATGGAAATTAGTCTCTCATGCCTTCAACCTTGTGTTTTGTTGATTTTTCTATTGTTTCTAAAAATGGATATGATTCTATTGGCATCAAGATAGATCATTACAGTATGAAACAGGGGAATAAGAGAGATAAATTTGATCTCGAGCACTTTATTCACAGTGTCAAAATGACACAGAATTTGAAGAGGTATAAGCATGAGTTATTTGTGGATGATGTAATCAGAAACTATGATGAATCTTAGGAAACAATAAGAAAGGCTGCATATAACTGGGTAATGATGGCAAAGGCCTGGAGGAAAATCCATAATCCACTATATACATAAGCCTTTAATGAAATAAAAACCCTATGGAAAGAGTTGAGAAATTAATCCTACATGAGGAAGAATTGAATAAGTACCTCTCATAGCCTTCGAGAAAAGAAGAGATGCTTGTTCTAGAAAACATGTTGAAAACATAGTACCTTTAAGTAATTCATCACCACATCTCACTCTGGATGTTAGCTTCTCAGTAGAAACTCCCATTACATGTGAAGATGAAATTGAAGAGGAAGATGAGGTCACACAAGTAAATAATCCTACCATCGCATAATATGAATTACTACCAGAAAGGAGTATAGTCTCATTTGAAGCCTCAGATAAACTCTTCGATGATGTGATACACTGTGCAAGTCAAGAATTCATTTCAGATGATGCATTTGTTCAAACACCAGAGTTTAAATCATTCATTTATGAATACAAAAGGAAAATGATAAGGGAAAGAATGAAAGAAATCAGTCTGAAGTAGGAGGCTAATGACCTAAAATAATTACAAGAGGAAGTCAACAAGGAGATGGAAAATATCACTCCTGAAAGAGGGAAAGAACTATTATAGGAAGTTGGGTTATGGTTCTCCTAGGATGGATATTAGTTCGGATAAAGTTTTTGACAGTTTCATGAGGAGGGAAAATAAAAACTTGCAACTAACAGATGAAGCTAGTGACAAGATTTATATAGGTTTAGGTTATAATCCAAATAATATCACTCTAGAGATCTGGGCTCTATACCCATCGAGGAAGAGGCCCACACTTATTGATAACGTGAATCAAGTCTTTACCCATATTTTGGTGCAATGAGTGGGAGATACATATCCTATTGAGATAGTTGAATTGAATATCAATGTTGCTAAATTCACCAAAGCTCAAATTGAAAAGTTGATAAGAGATAACAAGGGGCTTGCCTCTGAAAAATGAGAGATTAAAACAAGAGGTGATTAACTACAGAGGTAAGTTTCCTTCCTCCTCTAGCCTTTATTTTCCATTGGTAGACTGTGAAAGAAAGGTACTTGAACCCATGTCTGAGATCAGGTACTAGAAGCGAAAGTATGAAATGGTTCATCAAAAATATGAGGAATTAAGAAAGCAATTATAGACTACTAAATTTGAAATGGCTTCAGAGTTGATAAGGAAGAAATTTTACAAGGTGCTCAAGAAAATTGATAAGGTTTGGGTGATCCATAGCAAGACATTTTCAGCCTACCAAGAACATAATATATTACACTAAAAGAACAAATAGAAGCCAAAGAGAATATTGGCAAGCAAGTGTTCTAGGAGTACAAAGAATTGATGAAGATGCATGACAATTTCCACACCATACTGATGCAAGAACTTAGTGATTTCAACCAATCTTTGAGTATGGCTTTACCAAATTTCTTTGATGATGAAGGGGAGTTGAAGGAAAAATATGTATGGAAGAGTGAAATCGCTCAATGTTTACCAGTGGCCCTTGATGAAATCAATGATGAAGAAAGGTTTATGGATAAGGCACATATACAACTAGAAGGAATTTTTTCTCTAGAATATTCCATGAAAGGTAACATTAGCAACACCGATAATTATGCTAAAATTGGATATATCGATCACTTTTCTAAGGTTAATTTTTTTATCCCTCATTTAAAGTGAGAAGTAGGGGTCATCAAAGCCTTGCAATTATCTAACGCCTTATCATGGAGTATGGACCTTGAGAAGATGTTCAGTGATCATAGGTACCTAATGAAGACTAATGAATTATGGTGCATCACATATTGTTGTGGACTTCTCAATCATTTCTTGTTTATTTTTAAAAAACCCACTTGTTAAGGTTTTAGGTAAGAAACAACACAACTTTTTGTAAGGGTCTGCAGCTTGTAGCTTCCCATATATAAGGGAAACCAAGTTGAGATTAAAAATATATTAGTTTAGGATCATTATTAGAATAGCAACAATATTAGCATAAATATTTCATAGCAAAGAAGACTTGATATACAATGTATCATCTTTTGAAGTAATATAAATGGGGAAGAAGAATTAAATAGTGTTCAAATTCTAGTGTCAATTGTTTGTTGAGTTAATTGATAAATAGTATCTAGTTTTCTCCAAGGTTAATGTTTCCTTATTATTTAAGTTCGTGTATAAGTATATATTCAATTTATTAAGGAAATTTGTTGTTCTTGTGTTATTCAATTAATTGTCTCCTTCAAGTAAGGATTAAATCCTCTTAATTAATCACAATAATTTGGAAAATGGTCATTTGGATCAATAAGAAGAACTTGATAATTATATCCTTACACATTTATGCTAGTCATAAACTCCTACAAGTGCCAAAAAATTCAAAATGTATCCAGAAATAGGACACATATATCATACAAATCTTGACTCCATTAACCCAATAGAATTAGGCATTGGTCATACCCACTTCATTACAAAATTTCACAAAATCTTATCCATACATTGACATTTCAAATTTAAGCACTAGGAGTAGGAGTAGCTATTAAGTTTTCATCTATTCCACATTTCATGTCACTATGAATAGATCCCTAAATTCAACTAAGTCACATAACTTTGAAATCTGCATCAATTGTCAAGGTTCACCCGCCTAGGTTTAGCAGAGCTTGAAGTGCAAGGATTCATCAACCAGATAGGTTTACTTTGTTCGTTAGCTAGAAACATTACCAAAGAGCTTGGAATCCTCTCAAGGTTTACAAGCTATGTTTTTGAGACCTAACATATAGAAGAATCTACTAGGGAATAATCTAGCCAATTCTAAATCTAGGCCTTTCATTATAGAGTCATAAAACATTCAAATTTGTGTAATTAAATATCCACCTAACTAGATAAGGGACTCCATTGGGATAAAACATAAGTGACCTCATTCGGGCCTTAGTACCAAAAATTTCCTACTTTTGAAAAGGTAGGTGGCTACTCTATCAAAATCCTTGTATGACTAATAAACTAAACATCAAATAAAAAAGATTAGATCATAGACACCAAAGAATTACCATATCACCCAAAATGGATGGTAGAAGATCTTTACACAAATGAATTATGAAGAAGAAAAATGGTAAGTGGACAAAAAAACATGGATCTCCAAAATATTGCATAACAAAAAATGAAGGAGTATCAAATCAATTGGATACCATATACAGTGATAAGGGGAACACATCAGAACAACCTTGCATGGTGCATAATAGCCCTTTGCATGAATTAGAGTTTCATGATGATATGGGATACCAACTGGTGAACTTACATACATCATCTAAGCAAAACACCTTAAGTATTGTCGTTCTCCATTTCAAGAGTGATCCCCAGAAAATGAGTGAATTCAATGCATGTGTAGAAGAGGAAAGAATCCAAAACCAAAGGGAGTATGACTATAGAATTCCATTACAATAGGGAGAAGAAAACCAATGTGGACTTATAAATCACACTGCCCCCTGATGAGTTTAGTTTATGGTTCAATTTTGGTAGAATTTATGATCTATTTGTTGAATTTGTCATGAACCTTGATGTTTGAATGTTGATATTTCCTCAAAACCTTAGATATTGGGCCTAATTTTATGTCTACAAATATTTAATCACATTGACATTATATGGACTATCTCAGGAGCCAATTCTACATGTTGATTAATGAATGTTCTTTAAGATAGTTACAAATATGTGATTATTGTGCATACTAATATTGCCATGCAGATATGATTAGAGGCCACTAAATTGAGAAGATTCTGCTAGTTGGTCATTCACCATAACATTCAACAAGGGAAT
>VDFB02001024.1:0-24966 GCA_007258455.2 Sequoia sempervirens | reverse complement strand
AATAAGTTGTTCTTGAGGAAGAAGTTATACTCTTTGAAAATGTACGAAGAAGCATATGTTGCTGATCATTTGAATGATTTCAACATGCTAATTGCTTAGTTAGCATCTGTGGGTTTGAAGATGATGAAGAAGATCATTGTATTCTATTGTTATGTTCTTTGCCAGATTCTTGGGATCACTTGGTGATGACTATTGGGAGTACGAAATCCTCTTTTAATATGGAAGATGTTGTTTCTTCTTTGTTATTAGAAGAGATGAGAAGAAAATTTTCTAAGATGGCGAAGGAGGATCTTACTGTTCGAGGTAGATCGAAAGAAAAAGGCAAGAAGAAGGAAAAGAAGTCCAAATCGAAATTAGAAGGGAGATCAAAGTCTCCTAGTAAGAAGTCCAAAGTGAAGTGATGGAATTGTGGGCAGCCTGGTCATGTCCGAAAGGATTGCAAAGAGGAGAAAAAGAAGAAAAATAATTCTTCTGAAAATGATTCTTCTCAGAGTGATGCAGATGCTTTCATTGCAACCTTGGCAACTCAGGCATCAGATGATGTCTGGCTGATTGATTCTAGAGCATCTTTCCACATGACATGTCATAGAGATTAGTTCACTAAGTATGAAAAATATGATGGTGGAAGGGTGTATTTGGCAAGTTATTCATCTCTAGAAATAGTTGGCCATGGAAGAGTTAGAATTCATTTCCCTGATGGAAGAGTGAAGGGAATCAATGATGTTTTTCATATACCAGTTCTGGCTCAAAATTTACTTTTTGTTAGTAAGTTGAACGATGTTGGAGTGCAAGTCACATTCTCTGGAAATGGCTGCAAAATGACTAGAGGCTCAATGGTGCTAGCTAGGGGTGCTCGTATTGGTACTTTGTATAAGTTGGACGCACTTGTTCAATGCAATAGTGTCTCTGCAGAGTCACAAAAGGCTACTCATGGAGAAAAGGAGGAAAAAGTTCCTTATAGTGCAAACTCCATGGAAGTTGAACTTGTAGCAGAAAAGACTATGCTCTAGCATCATAGGCTTTACCACATTGGAGAAAAAAGGTTTAAAAACTTTGAAAAATAAAAACCTAGTTGAGGGGCTTGATGACTGTAACCTCGAATTCAAATTTTGTGAACATTGTATATATGGTAAACAACACCGTGTTTCATTTTACTCCAGTCATAAACATTTGGTTTACTTGATTACATACATTCTAATGTTTTTGATCCAATAAATGTTCCTTCTTTGTGTAAATCAAGATATTATGTATCGTTCATTGATGATAATTCAAGAAGGAATTTGTTTATTTTTTGAAAAGTAAATCATAAGTATTCAGTTGTTTTAAGAAATTTAAAAACCTTGTGGAAAATCATACTGGAAGAAAAATAAAATGTTTAAGGACTAACAATGGCAGTGAGGTTTGTTCTAATGAGTTCAAAAGGTATTGTAAAGATCATGGAATTAAAAGACATAAAACTACACCCTACACTCCGTAGCAAAATGGAGTTGCTGAAAGGTTCAACAGGATAGTGATGGAAAGAGCATGAAGTATGCTCAGCAGTGCTAGCTTGGAGGAGAAGTTTTGGGCTGAGGCAGTTGCAACAACATGTTATTTAATAAATCATTCTCCTAATTCTGCTCTTGTTGAGAAAACACCTTTGGAAGCATGGTCTAGAAATAATCCCTCTCTGAGACACATTCATGTCTTTGGTTGTGAGGCATATGCATATGTGCCAAATGAAAAAATATCTAAATTGGAAAACAAGGCTGTTAAATATATTTTTATTAGTTATAGTGCTGGAATGAAAGGATACAAGCTTTGGAATCCTAATACGAAGAAGGTTTTGTATAGCAAAAATGTTATTTTTTGTGAGATGAAGCCTTCTACTTTGGATTTGCAGTCAGAGACAAAATTAGAAAATAAAAAGGATGTATTTGAAATTCTTCCAACACCAGATAAAGAGGAATTGAAAATTCAAAATGTACCTGAAACTGAGGAGAGCTCAAGTAGTTTTGAGAGTTCTAAAGAAGAACAACCTTAGCCTCAACCTGTGAGGAGGTCAACAAGTGAAAGAAACCAACCTGATAGGTATGGGTTTTCTATGTTAGATTCTACTTGTGCCTATGCTTTAATTTCTAGCACTGATGAGCCTAGGACTGTCAAAGATGCAATTAGAATGCTTGATTCAAACTCTTGGTCGGAAGCCATGAATGAAGAAATGACATCATTAGAAAAGAATGACACTTGGAGTTTGGTGCCCTTGCCTTAAGGCATAAAACCTGTTGGCTACAAATGGGTATTTAAAAAGAAAATAGGTCTAGATGGTAGTGTGGAAAAGTATAAGGTGAGGTTGGTTGCGAAGGGATATTCCCATGTAGAGGGAATTGATTATGGAGAAATTTTTTCTCCTGTAGCTAAGTTGACGTCTATCAGGTTTCTTTTGTCACTTGCAACATCGTATGACTTAGAGATTGAACAGATGGATGTGAAGACAACATTTCTTCATGGTGATCTTGAAGAAGCAATTTATATGTCCTAGCCTAAGCACTTTGTGGAAAAAGGTAAAGAAAATATGGTTTGCAAGTTGAAAAAATATATGTATGGATTAAAACAATCTCCTAGAATGTGGTATTAGAAGTTTGACATGTTTGTTTTGTCATTGGGATTTGTAAGATTGAAATTTGATCATTGTGTGTACTTCAAAGCTGAAAATGATCATGTTCTTATTATTGCTCTCTATGTTGATGATATGTTGTTCATAGGCAATAGTAAGTTAATGATTTCTGATCTAAAATCTCAGTTGTCTACAAAAGTTTGAAATGAAAGATCTTGGTGCAGCCAAATATATTCTGGGAATGGAAATAATCAAGGATAGAAAGAGTAGAAACTTTGGCTCAGCCAACATAAGTATATTAATACTATTCTAGAGAGATTTTGTATAACTGATTACAAGCAGCTAGTTGTTCTAGTTTTGCAGGGAACAAAGTTATCTATTGAAGATTGTCCAAAATCTCCTACTGAGATGGAGGACATGACCAGAGTGCCTTATGTTAGTGTAGTTGGCAGTTTAATGTATGCAATGTTATGTACAAGGCCAGACATTATCCAAGTAGTGGGAGTACTTAGTC
Source organism: Sequoia sempervirens (assembly GCA_007258455.2). Classification (NCBI taxonomy): domain Eukaryota; kingdom Viridiplantae; phylum Streptophyta; class Pinopsida; order Cupressales; family Cupressaceae; genus Sequoia; species Sequoia sempervirens. The sequence goes on along the minus strand of VDFB02001024.1, from coordinate 21,856 downwards.
GTTTTATGGCGAATCCTGGAAGGACACATTGGGATGCTATGAAAATATTGTTTAGATATCTGAAGGGCACTTCAGAATATGCTTTGTGTTACCATGGAAATTTGGTTGAATCATAGAGGACTCTCAGCATTCGAGGGTATGTGGATTCTGATTGGGCAAGGGACATTGATAGCAGAAGATCCACCAATGGATGTATTTTCAAGATGAATGGTGGTGCAGTTAGTTGGATGAGTAAGCGACAGGCTGTAGTCACTTTGTCCACTACAGAGGCAGAATACATGGTAGCTACATACACCTATAAAGAAGCAATATGATTAAAACATTTGTGTTCTAACATTTGGTTTGATGTAGGAAAAATTAAAATTTAGTGTGATAGTCAAAGCACTATTTGTCTAGCGAAAAATCCTACTTTCCATGCGAAGATGAAACATATTGATGTGCAGTATCATTTTGTATGAGATATGGTGGAGGATGGAAAGGTCTCTTTAGAAAAAGTGGATACTCTGGAAAATGTTGCAGATAGATTGACGAAACCAGTGAGCACAAACAAGTATAGGTGGTGTGCCAGTTTGATGGGCCTTGGTGCCCATGAATTTTAGTAGTTTTATTGTGCTTTGGAGGTGTTAGTAAGATCTTCGTCAAGTGGGAGATTGTTGGAAAATGTGCCTCAAACTTACTGACATGAAACTCCTGAAAGAGAAAAATCAGTGAGACCCTCAAATGTCTTACCGACTAGTAGTTGTGTTCTAAACTTCTGAAGAGGTCAGATCAGCGTGACATTGGATTTTTCTTGCTGACGGAAGTCATTGGCAAGACATGGGCTATCAAAGTGAGATTCCTAACTGGTTCTGATATGCCGATGGGTTGGCTCCTAGTGGTCATTAAGGAGACTCTTGGCGACATATGACATCAAGGAGATATGAAACTTCAGAGTGACTTCTAGACTCATTCCGACAGTGCTAGTCTCACCAATAGACTTTTTCATGCTGAATGTCCAGGAGACTCTTGCCGATGCACATATCAGAGTGACATGAATTGCTGATGCAATTTCCTGAACTCTTGCCGATGGTGCTAGTTTTTTCTGATGGATCTACATGTGATGAACATCAGTGTGACTCTAGCCGATGATATCTGTCAGGGTGACATGAAGGTTCTATAAGAGTCTTAGCGACATAACATGTCTGGTCGATGGATTTGGATTGGTGTGACTCTGGCTAATGATACTTGGTCGGGGTGACATGAAGGTTCTATAAGAGTCTTAGCGATAGAGCGTGTCTTACCGATAAGGACAGTTGGTTTCCTTGTGACAACAGGGAGACTTCAACTATCAGTCTGACTTCTCAAGATGTTGTCGATAGCATTGGTCTTTCTGATGGTTTTGATATCAGGCACTTTGGCATTGGTGAGACACAGTCTGGTGTCTCACCGACATGCGATACAGTTGAACATTTTGACCGAATGACTATCCTACATGGTCTATTTTGGACCAATGAGAGAAGAAAAAGGAGAACCGTTGGCAGTTGAACTATTGTGACCGTTCTTGTGTGGAAGATCAACAGACGGTGAACGAAAGGATGATTCTTGGTAATGGTCGAAGATGATGAATAGTTCGGTAGTGAAAGAATTGTTCGATTGAACATGAATTGATCAGTGTGTGAATTCATTGTATGCTTCTGAGAGCATTATAACAGTGATGTTCTATACAAGGTTGATTAGGGAAATGTTGTTGCTGTAAAATTGACATCTGAAAGTGAAGTTTGATCTCTATATGTAATTTTGTTTACTGTAATATAAAGAGGCTTTACTTGGTGTTGTGGGTTTTTCTCCCATAAGGGTTTTCCCACATAAATCTGGTGTCCAATTGTGTATGTGTCAATTTCTCTTTTCTATTATTCTTTTCATGTGTATTTTATTGAACTATAATTGCAAAATTTCAAAGTCATATCTGCATTCTTCCCTAAGTTTTTGGCGTTAGGAGAGATTTTTCCGCACCTTAGCTTTCCTTATAGGATTCACACTTCTAAATTTTCTAGGGCTTCTTAATGTTTTGGTCTGAGGTTTTTCCATCTGATTCTTCTTCTGGAATTTTGAGTCTACTAGTGTCTCTTTTGGTTTTGTAGATGTATTCTTTTCTCTCATGTTTAATTCTAAATTATTTGGCTATGTGATGTAATTTGGTACTCTAAATTCTATTTTTGTGTCTTTCCTTAATCTATTTTTGCATCTTGGACGTATTTTGTAAGATTTTTTTCTTTATTCAGTCCTTCCCTCTAAGGTTGTGTTGGGTGCGACTAATAGATTTTTTTTGTTTTTCTCTTCACACTTTGAGATATATGTATTTTTCCAAGTATAAGATGTATAATATTCACACTTTTCCCTTTTTAGTTAATGAAAGTTATATATATATATATATATATATATATATATATATATATATATATATATATATATATATATATATATATATATATATATATATATATATATATATATATGGCGATATGATGGGTATGTATAGGGCATGTAGTGAACAACTTTTTACCCAAAATTGATGAAACAAAAAGGTTTTAAAGGAGATTCTCAACTTTTACCAATATAAATTATGCTTTTTTTGAATTTAATAAATAATTATTATTCATTTTCTATTTGAATTACTAAAGTCCCATTATAGGTTGATTGAAAAACACCTATAACTTTCAAATGGTATCACATTTTTGAACGAAATATGTATCACATTCTATGTTTTGCATACTATAGATTTTAAAAAAAATGAATTTCATGAATTTTTTGACCAAGTTAAGGTGGTCAAACATATGATTTTTTATATTTTTAAAAGTTGTAATAAAAATCATAATTAATTATTTACTTGGAAAAAAATTACAAAAAATATGCATCACATTGGGACATGAGTCATCTACTTATATCTAAAATTTTATAAAAATATCATTTTATTGTGGTTAGGTTGTCAAACGCACACCTACTTTTTATTTTTCCTAAAATTTAAGTACGACTGCATTGAAATTTCAAATTTTCACCAAATAGTTTTTTTTTTTTTAAATAAACCCAATAGTTTAGAAACTACATTCAATTTTCTATAGATTATATTATTACATATTATTGAAATAATATAGATAAATTATTCAAATTTTTATGTCAAGTTGCCTAACTCTGATTAATTTGAATTTTTTGCCACTTAAAGGCCTATTTTTTCCATGATAATCCTACACATACCCATATACTTTATTAATAACCCAAATCCATAATAATTAAATAATAATTTATAAGTGTATTTATAAAATTTTATTTTTAGTTATATTATCAAAATAAATAAATGTAGTTTTTTTTACAATATAACAAAAGTGAATATATTGTGGGAATAATCATTAAAAATTTAGTTAACTATATCTTTCTTGAAAATTAGAAGTTAATTGAATTTTAGATTTTCTTACATAAGTTTAGATTATTAGTGAATAAGAAATAACTATTTAAGTGGAAACATCAAGAAAAGGAACACTTATGTTTTAGATTTAGTAACAAATCAAGAATTCTCTACCTTTCTCCAAAAAATATGAAATTAGAAATCTACTAACCATCTTAATTAAATTAATATTTAATTAATGTTAAATTCCAAAAAATAGTATCACTTAAATATATATGTTGAGGTTAACTTATTTTTAACAAAATAACAGCATATGGCAAATTCATCCTAATAATTCATTGATGGAAAATTCACTGCCAACAATTCACCACCATGGAAAATTCACCGACAGAAAATTCACCGCCAAGTAAAATTCATCGCTAGTAATTCACCATGGTGGAAAATTAATTGCATTAATATTTTTTAATATATATTTCAAAAAAATTGATTTTAATAAAAATATTAATGAAGTTAATTTTCCACCGTAGTGAATTTTTCGTCCATGAATTTTCCATGGCAGTGAATTGTTGGCAATGAATTTTCCTAGAGCCTAATAATTAATGAAAATTTTAAACCCATTTTTATGAAAATGATATAATTGTATTTTGTAAAAAGACTTAGTTCTAAAATTAAAGTTGTCTTTTTCATTTGATTGCAAAAGTAAGATAAGTGATTAGGTTGATTAAAATTTCAAACAAATTAGTGTGAGAAAAGTTGCATTTATTTCCTTAATTTCAAATTAGTATTAAAGCTAAAATTTATAACTTAGTATTCATATCTTTCCAACAAGTTCAATGTTTTTCTTTAGTTCAATTGATTAAATTAATGTTGGCAATATTAAAGGATTTAATGTTGTGTTGGTCCCTTAATATGCAAATCTTAATTGTTAATTCATTTAGTATTATTATTGAGTAGTTAGAATTGTCTAAATCAATTTATTTTTTATTTCTTTCACAAAAGGTTGATTAGTGTCTTAGGGTTAAATTTACCTTCTAAATGGATGGTGATGTAATTAGCTAATGTTGCAATTTGTACACTGTATGCTCTCACCTCACCCATAATGAGATCTTGGTGATCAAAAAGTGGAAAGAAAGTTGTTCATTTTGTATAAATAAGTTAGTTAAAAGTTTATAGCTCATTAAATAAATTAGTATTGTCTTAATTTCATCCACAATAACAATGGAAAAATCTAGTATTAGAAAAAATCATTATTTATTCTTTTATGTAAAAGTATTGTATTTGCTATGTAAGAAATTAGATGTTATTTCCTTTCTTAGTTAGGAAAACCTTAATCAAGAGTTGAAGCCAAAATCCAGTAGCGTTCGATATCAATAGTGCCTCTATCTCACGTTTACAGGTAATGTCATCATGCTTTAGCTACTGCATCCATAGCCTAATACATCTATAACAATGGTGTTCACGATATCGTCCCTTTAAATCGCCAAGCAAAAATAAGTAACATTGGTGGTATTAAAATCCAAGAGATGGGCAATCTCTCTTGGATCAATAATCTAATAAGATAAATTCAAATGAACAAAAAATTTCAAACCTAGTAAACCCCATTATAGGATTCAATGGAATTTATTGAATATTGTTATGTTAATTAAAAAGTAATTTTATCTCAAATGGGTTCAAGGGAGATGATTTTATAGGAACTAGGTCTTGGATGTTTAGGAAACAAGTAATAGTCATGGAGGTTATTTACTTATTTTTATTGCTTCCCTTCATGGGTAGAAGTTGCAAAGGAACTATCTAGGGAAAAGGGGCCCTAGAAAGGGCTGCATACCCACATAACAGTTCACATCAAACTTATATTAGAAAATAAAACTACATATTTTATGCCTTGATTCTGTTTGGAAGCAGGGTATGTAGGCAATCTGGAAAACGAATAATGCTCCTAGTACCTCAAGCTTTCGGGGATGGGGCTTAGTAAAAGTTATGATAATAGTAAATTAAAATATAATTTAATAATTTAACAGAATTGTTTGGTCAAAAAGTGGCTACAAATATCTATCATAAAGATAAGATAAAATACATTCTTTATATACTTAGAAGAAATCCCAGATGGATTCGCTTGACTCCTCGAGGGCTTTGGCTAAATTCCAAGGAAGGATTCAAGTTGCATAATTATTCTTATATAATCCTAAGGATGATGACCTCAGTGCACTTCCAAGGGGAGTTGTAGTCTTTATTGAGTGACTCAGGACCGGAATGGTCCTAATGAGTCTACGTTTCTAGCTAGAGCACATTTCTTATTCTTTATCGATAGATGCCTACCTCATTTGGGTAGATGCCTATACTGGATGGATGGATGCTTATATCATATGGATAAGAAGTACTTGAGAATACAATTGAATAAAAACATAATAAGATGACAATTGAAAAAAAATTAGTGGTAAATTTTGTTAATGGATTGGGTCATTATATTCACAAGCTTATCTAATCCTATCTATCACCTTTCCTTTATAAGAAAGGAATCTTATGTACATTTATATATTCAACCATTATTCAACCATTATTCAATCTTGTATTGTTGAAGCAAGTATTATTTCCATTTTCTCTCTTGTGGAAGATATTTTGGTCTAGCAACTATTCCTTGGGTATTGACGAGTCACCATTGACTCCTACAATGTTCATCTTTCCCTAAGGTTTGTGCCTTAGCTTGCAAGTCTTTTGGCGGTGAGCCTAATTGTAACTTTGTAAGTAGTGAGCTTCTATATTGTGAGTTAACTCTCATCGTGGTTTTTCCCTCATTGAGTTTTGCACGTAAATCTAGTGTTTTCATGTGCGTGTGTGTTTTTTGCTTCATCTTTTTGTGTTGCTAATCAGATTAAGGGTTGAATTTTTGTCTTTCATTATGTTGTTGATCTTGCTAAAGGATTAAACTGCTAACTTTTTCATTGTTGCTAGCCTATTTAAGGGATTTGAGGTTAATCAAGAAGTTTGTTTTGTTTTGAAAGAGTTTGAATTTTGGAAGGGTTTTTAAAGTTTTTGAAAATACTAATTCACCCCCCCTCTCAGTCTCTATGTGCTCAACTTTTTTCAAAAATTTATCCTTCATACTTGAAAGGAATATAAGTGTTTATTCAATTTCATGGATGTTAGTCTTAGAAATGGTTTTTGTCTATCTTTCAAATTTTCTATTATATCTCATGGGGACATTGCTAATCAACCTCTTCTTTAGAAGGCCAAGTTTATCTTCAAAGAACTATGTATTATCCTTAAGAAATGTTTTCCTCTTCTAGCTTCAAATACTAGTCTCTCCAAGGTAATCAACCTCTCATGTCATGAGGAATTAAGGGATATACTTTTTTTTCTCAATTTTCATTGAATCTTTAGGCAAAATATTGATAATTTCATGATGTTTTCTTCTACTCACCCAATTGTATCAATCCATATTTGGTATTTTGTTACCAAATGTTGCAAGTGAACCAAATATTCATATGAAACTATCACTTCTATTCAATATATTATAGGGATTTATTCATTTTATCAAAAAATATAATATATTTAATTTTTTTAAATATAATGTTTTAAACTTATGGTGAGCCAAAAAAAAATTCAAAAATTATAATTGGATTTTTAGCATTTTATCTATTGGGAATGATGTCTCAACCTTGATTCTAATTTTAATATTACAAAAACTGTGATTTTTTAGTGTAAAATAGAAAAAAAAAATAAAAAAAAATTGGGGCTATAAGATTAGTTTATTGGCCAAAACAAAATTTCTTGATTTCTCAACACCACCTATGAGGGTGCCCAGGATGGAGAAATTTTTTAGTACTTCTTGATTTATAAAAAAAAGTACCCAATTGGCACACAAGATCAAAATTTATGGCCCACAAAACTTTTTGTGGAAAACTTAAAAAAAGATTCATAGAAGAGTTATAAAGGGGAATTAAAACTATTGACCAACTTATGATGCATATTATGACACATCATAAGGCATCTTTGATTGCACGATAATTTGGGCACCACTTTTGGGTGGTTTTAGCTCATAGGTTTCTAATCATTTTATGGTTTCAAGTTTTGTATCTCCTATATATTAAGTGCTATTGTGTGTAGAGTTTTATATATATTGTTTAAGTTGTAAGAATTCCTTTAGATCTTTGGTTGGTGGTACTCTTGTTAAGAATTTCTTTGCAAGTGTATTGTAATCAAGATTTATTAAGTTAGACTTTGAGCTACTTTGGAGTTTGGGGTTTTCTAAAAAAATGGTTTTAGATCTACATACACCTATGTTATGATTTTTATTGTTTATATTTTGTTTAAATGTGTTCCTAATTTTTATAATTGTTAAAATATTAAAATTTGTATAACACTCTCAAAAAATATTAATGTAAAATGTGTTTCCATGTACCCTTCTTCCTTTCATTTTCTTATAGTTGTAGGTATTCTCCCTTTCATTCTTCTATCCTTTATTATACATACTTAGAACTACATTCATTTATTTATACTTAATGTAATAATTGTGGAGCTAAATAAATATATTGTTATGACACTAAAACAAGTTTACATTATACTTTAACCCAAACAATGTTTGTGTGTTGAAAAAGATATATGATTTATGTTTTAGGTTATTCTCAAGTATGCTTAAAAAAAAAAACGTAGATCACATATTTGAAAATTTTCTTAAAATGAAAAAAATGGAATTTTAAACTTAACAATCTAGAAGCTTACTTATGTGAGACATTTTAAAAAAAATATTTTTCTCTTAAATTCTATGTTTCTTACTTTCATTTAATATTATCATGAAAATTAGAAGTTTACATACTTTCTATAATGATAGATCACGACATGCATTTTAATGAGACTTTACTATCAAATTATGTGAATTATTTTTTATATATCTATATTAAACTTTTTTTAAGGAAAAATAATATTTGAACCATTTTTATGATCTATTATTATTGATATTATGAATCAAAATCACACCAAAAATTCTCAACAAACTAGTTTAAATATTATATTAAATTCAATATAATATTTAATAACCACTAAAGTTAAAAAAAAATCTACGATCAAGCGTAACTATACTATACATAAATCTCTTGAAGAATTATTCAAACTAGAGTTAAAAACATATTAATTCAACGATTAAATATTCATCAAGGTTAATATTAATGGACATTAAATAAATATAAAATCATAGGACATACCCAAGATGTGATCAATGCAACTGCAGTTGTCTGGTTGAATACAATTACGTCCAACATATCGTCAGCAGATGGTGTATATAAAAGATCTTTAACAATTAGTTGCGCATTTTCTAGAGCAGTGTACATTTGTATTGAGTCGGTGCGATGACTAGCAAAACTACTATTATCAATTAGAACAATGAGATATGTTGGCAAAGATATTGCACCATTATACCTGCATCAAAAATAAAAATGTATAACTTGAGGAAAATACTTTAAATTTTTAATCAAAATATTAACTCCATACAATAATTACTAAACTTATAATTAAATAAAATATATTAGAAAATACATGTAATTTTTTTTAAAAAAAATTAATATTGAGATTATATTGGTGTAGAAGAATATACATTAGAATATGATTTTGTTAAGTTATGGGTTTTATTTTGGATTAGGTATGTTGATTCATTAATTTATTATTTGATTTCATATGTAGGTATATACATTATACACACATAATATAACAAGTAATTGATATCTAAATGTTAAATGCCAAAGAAAAATCAATAGCTTATAGTTATGATATATATTTATAATTAAATAATAGTCAATGGTAAAATTTGCAAGTTTCATATGGAAATTGAATAATAGGCTCCCCAATCAATGATATCGGAAATTGAAAAAATAATAAGAACTTTCATATGGAAAGGTAACATGGATGGTCAAAAAAAGTTCCTCTCATATTGTAAGAAAGTATGGCTAGGGATAAATCACAAGGGGGTCCAGGAATTCATAGTTTATCAATTCAGAATAAAGCCTTTGGGGCTAAGCTGGTATGGCAGTTATATGTAAAGCTAAAAGAAAGATGGTGCAAAATAATGCAAGCCAAATACCTTGATACCGCATGCCCATCTAGAATTTTCACCATCTCAAATCCACCGAGGGGCTCAGCCATGTGGAACTTTTTGATCTTGTGTAGGAAAGTGATAATTGATTATATCACATTTCTGGTCAGATTCGTGGAATGGGTTTCCACCACTACAAAATATTCCAAAGTTACAGATTATTAGGGAAACATTGATTGAAACTTGGGGTGAGTCATTCTTGAATTATGTGCATTCTACAGACACCCTTACTGGTAAAGTGTTTTAGAAGGACTGCACAAGTACTTCAATCTCAGCTCAACATTTTTGGGCTTTGTATCTTATCTTGTGTAATAGAATTGTCTATCTATTGAATAAAGTAGATAAAATAATTTGGGCCCCATCAAAAACTGGCTTGTACACAGTTAAACAAGGTTATAAAGCACTATCATAGATCAAGGAACAAAGAGCACCACATAGAGCCTTCTCTTTTTGTTGGAATGATAAGATATTACTGAAAGCTAGTAGTTTTGCTTGGCTAGAATTGAAAAATAGGATTCTAACAAGTGAGAGACTGGTAAAGATGAAAATAGTAGACCCATTCAAATGTCATCTCTATCAAATTGAGTGTGAAAATGTTGATCATCTCTTTGTTCAATGCAAATCTGACCAGTATTGTTGGGATTTTATTAAAGGTAAGTTGAACTTGTCATTGCCTTTACCAAATACCCTATGGGATCTTTTTCAAAGTTGGCCTACATTACATAATCTTCCTTTTTGCATGTATTTGGATTTGCATCCCAACCTTGGTTATCTAGAATATTTGGTGGGAGAGAAATCTTCACATCTTCAGGAAAGAATGTTCTCCTATCCAAATAACTATTATTAAAATAGAAAAAGCTATATTTGAAGTAGTGAATTCATATGTTCAAAAGCATAAGCATATTGGTACTATGTTCTTAGATTGGGATGGTTTTGTTTTGCAAAATTGGAAGAATATAACCCTTCCTTTTCCAGGTAGCCTACATAATCCAACTAAGATGAAAATGGATAGAAGTTCAATCAGATGGATTCTGCCACCTCCTGATTTCCTAAAGATAAATTTTGATGGAGCATCTCGTGGAAACCCAGGTATATTAGGAGTAGGAATATGTATAAGGGATTTCAGGGGTTCAATCATCACTCTAATTTCTTCTCGCCTTCCCAAATGGATCAAACAATGTAGCAGAGGCAATGCCAATTTTGTTGGGGTTAGAAGCAGCTCTAAAGTTGGGCATTTCTAGGATTCAAGTAGAAGGTGATTCTCTCATAATAGTAAATGCATGTAAAGAGAGAAAAATACACAACAGAGCTCTACAATATATTCTCCAAAAAGTTTGGATGTTATTAGATAAGTTCCAGGCATTATTAATCTCACACTTATCGAGAAGGGAACAAATTAGCAAATTGTTTATCAAATTTGGGTTGTGATTCTATACAAGTTTCCATTCAAAATAATCTAGAACAAATCAAACCATATCCCCAGTTACTGGATATCATAAGAAAGGAAGCAATACCAATAGTTCAATTTTAGTATGGTGGTGAGAACCTGGCAGACATTTTTCAAAGGCAAGAAATAATAACAAAGGTTTGAAGTTGACACGGTGGAAAGTGTAATGATGACACAGTAGCAAGAAGTCAATTCATCTTGCTTGTTGAGTTGGCAGACAGTTCATATCCTCCTTCGAGTGTCACCTACTGACATGATGGTTTTTCTAACATGTGATTTTTTGTGAGGTACAATATTATTGCTACATATAATAATGTACAAAGCAGTAGTTGCACTCACTTCAAAAGATGGAAGCAAGAGTAGCTACAGACAGGGTGCCAACAGGCTCAGCTAGAGCAAAAATTATGCTACAAAATAGATCAAATTTGGGGTTGAAGTTCGGTCTACAATATTGTAGGGTGTGGAGCTCCTTGCATATGTTGTGAAAGTGATAATGGGACCTAATATTTCATTGTCCATACAAGGAAATAACTGTTTATATTTAATGAAAATCATAGATCACAAATTTTCTGACCTGGTAATCAATGTGTAAGAGACACCACTTACATTAGCACTCCTCACCATAAGTCACCTCCTACTATTCAAAACCCACAATCAAGAATATGGAAAGAAAGTTGAAGTTACCATCCCCAACAATCTCGAATAGTTAGCAAATTTCTAATTTTCTTTCAAGGAAAGGCTTTCAAACTCTTCAAATTAGCAAGTCCTAATCCTCACGTCCTCCTTGTTGGGTGGTGAAGCCCAAATAATCTTTCTAATTATGTTTGGTAGTTTCTCTCACGGTTGCCTTCTTTGTAATGACTTCTTTTTGGCAAGTGTTCGCCAATTTAGAAGTTGTCTGTTTTGATGATTTTTACCATTTTGGAGATGAGACCAAAATTATAAAGTTGTTGTTGCTTGAATGTAGAATGTACTTTTGAGAATGAATAAAGAGATAATCCCTGTTGAAAGTGGACGTAGTCTTTTAAAGACGAACCAATATAAATCTTGGTGTTTTTTCTGTTTGTGTTTGGTTTTATAATTTTGGTTTAATTTTCTTTTTTCTTTTTTTCTGCAAATCTTCTCAACAATTGGTATCAAAGCTTTGGTGAAAAAGTTGTTTTGGAAATCCTGAATAATTTCCAAGAAAATGGATGTCGAAGCTTTGCTTGATTGGGCTCGAGCTCTCATGCGTTGGTTGTGTGGCCATGAAGAGAGTTTTGATGAAGTGAGAGCTATTCATCAAATTTTTTTGGATGAAATAAATGATGAAGCTGATTTTATTATTGAGGAGTTTCTTGGCATGATGGAATCAAACACTGACATTGAGCTAGATGAAGTTGTTCCAATGGAAGTAGATGAATCCCCTATTGTTGATCTTGATTCCCTGAGCACTACCCAGGCGAGGTATGTGTGGGAAAGACCTCTACAGGATTTGGGAGGCAAAGATTTTGAATCGGAGAGCCTACAACGACTAAAAGAAATAGAGGATACATCAACAACAGATGTTGATGTGAAAGCTACAATGAAATGACATGTACATTGGTGGGATGGTTAGACAAATGAAAAGGATTTGGCTATAGAGGAGAAGGATTCTGGGTTTGGAATTGAATTTGAATCAGATGAATTTTTAGACGATCTCAAGATTGAGCTTCGAGCACTTTTTGAACGCACAGGTGATGCACAACACATGAAAGCCATCATGGAGGACTTGCAGAAGAGGGCAAAGGAAGATAAGAGTGGTTAGTCTATAAAGGACCTGATATTGCTCCTCTATGAAATGGTTTTTCTCACTTCTGACTTTCACCTGGATGATCCAAACACCTTTGCTTCAAGAATTCATAAGATGTTGAAGTTAGACATTTATGAGGAAAAAGATGTGCAGGGGCAGGGTAGGTCGGATGTCGCGCACACAAAAAGAAGGGAACAGTTGAATGAAAAGAAACCTGTTAATGAGGAAAGTGTAATTACTGTAGAAGATATTGTGTAGGCGGAGATCGTGGTTCGAATCCCCAATGAAGAGATCGCTGAAGATGTTGTGAAAGAACCCATCACAGATTATTGTGCGAAGATTACCGAAGATAGTGCTGAGCCTAATGATGTTGGCCTTGCCAAGGCTTTTGATGACACTGCGTTATTTGAGAATAATGATGCTCAAAATGGTGGAGTTGTGGACATGGAGACTGCAGGGGAGGAGAAATCCTAGGTGGCTTTGCACTGCAAGGAACGGCTCCACGAGGCCTCATGGAGGAAATTTGTTTGACGGACCCTGTGATGGGGATGAAGTGGGAGTCTGTGAACGAGGGACACCCAGATAAACTCTGCGATCAAATTTCTGATGCAGTCTTGGTTGCGTGTCTACCAGAAATGTTTTCTCTGCCGCCACTGGAGAATGATTGTGGTGACCTGTCTTCTTCACTGAACGAGATTGGAGCTCGTGACCTGGGGAATATATATGTTCCCGAGGGTTTGAAGGTGGAGCAGCCGACGCTCTTGATGGAGGTCTTAGAGTCTTCTATTAGTCATCTGCTAGCTTTTGATGTTTCTACACGCCCTCCCTATAGTCATGCGTTGCCTTTCTCTTGTTCGCTGCAGCCTCCTTTGTTGTCCTCATCACAACCATCTGTTATTATTCATAGTGATGCTTTCTTAGCATTTTTGGAGAGATCTCTAGGGATTGCCAATTTTGTTTTTCCTGAATTGCCCACCAAACCAACTGCAATGGGCTACGATCTTCCTGTAATTGATCTGGCAAGAGAAAGGGATGAAGTTGTGAGAATGATTAGGGATTCGACGACGGAGATCAGGTTTGATCACCACGGTGTAGAGGGCAGTGATAAAAAAAGAAGAAACTGTTAGATTTGCTTTCAATAATAACCTTCATCATGGCCAATGGTTCCTTTATGTTGCGAGCGGTGAAAAATATTTTTGTAGGAACAAGCGAATAGATAACAGAAACTATTATGTGACAATAGAGTAAGCATGTTATCCCTTAGGTGTTGACCTATCCAAGGGAACTTCAAAATTGCGGGACCAGGTGGAGTGGCATGAATTTAATGGAGCGGTATCGATCAATGAGGCAGCGGGGCAGAGTCACAGATGGCAGTATAATTTCAAGGGGAAGACGAAGTTTCTGTCATCTAGGGGCTGGTTTGGAGGCATTGTTTTTCTCAGTGATCTTCCTGTATCTGTTGTTCCATATGAAGAGGCATTCATGAATGTCATTCCTCAAATGGTGGAGTTCTATGCAGATTGGTGTGATGTTTGTCGAGAACTTACTCCTGATGTGTACAAGGTGGAGTAGGAGTTTAAGGATAAAGTGAATTTTTGTTATGTTAAATGTGGACAACACCAAATGGGAAGAAGAGATTGATGAATTTAGCCCAGATTTTTTAGTAAAAAAAGCCCCCCGAGGATTTGCGGTGTTGATGGGCTTGCAAGGAGTTGAGTTTTTGGGAAAAATCTTACAAAAGGAAGGTGTTACAATTAATTTGGACAACAGCTCACAGGAGGATTCCATTTACCAAAGTGATATGTTGGTTTATGTCAAGAATGCTTATCCTGGTTTGGATGTTATTGATGGCGTGTCTTGGCCTGTGTTCAAATGGGCAGGTGGTCAAAGAATTATTAATTCTGATTTGATTTGGAGAAGACTCATTCAGAGTGTGCTGGAACAGAGTATGGTAAAATTAAAATATTCTCAAGGTCTAGTTGTGATCTAAATGCCTATAGTAGGGATATCTGTGAGCAACTATTTGGTCTTCAAGTGGGAGATTGTTGGGTTGTGAAGCCCAAATAATCTTTCTAATTATGTTTGGCAGTTTCTCTCATGGTTGCCTTCTTTGTAGTGACTTCTTTTTGGCATGTGTTCACCAATTTAGAAGTTGTCTATTTTGATGATTTTTACCATTTTGCAGATGAGACCAAAATTATAAAGTTGTTGCTGCTTGAATGCAGAATGTAATTCTAAGAATGAATAAAAGAGCTAATCCTTGTTGAAAGTGGATGTAGTCTTTTAAAAGCGAACCACTATAAATCTTGGTGTTTTTTTTGTTTGTGTTTGGTTTTATAATTTTGGTTTAATTTTCTTTTTCTTTTTTGTCTACAAATCTTATCAACACTCCTCCAGTCTGCACTATTTCACATGCCACCAATATGAAGGCATACGATCAGGTATAGGGTGATTTTTCAGGTTGATGAAGGCTCACGCCCCCTCACAAACAATGTCCAACCACTTCACACGATTCAGCTATGCAAACGTCCTCTATGAAGTCTCACGCCTTGCAAATCCAATATTTGTATGTTTTGATTTTGCTACAATCACTGGGTTTGATTTGAATTGGCTATGTGGACTGTCAGAAGTATATATGCATATGGCTTATTATGCTCGTAATACCATCTGTAAATTTTAGTACAAGATACATAATTTTGTATATGATTGTTTATGACTTTTGTGATTTCCATAGCAGGGGAAGGGTTTGTAATTTTGTTTCTAATAGTCTCTATTATGTCATAGGAGTTTCATTACAAGTTTTTTCAGAAAGGGTAGAAGGGTTAGATGTTTCAAATTTGACATTATGCTTTGACAATAATATATTATTGCAAATTATATATATATATATATATATATATATATATATATATATATATATATATATATATATATATATGAGCTTACTATCTTTTGTTAAAAATAAATAAAAAAATTGCAAGTTTACATAGAAATTTAATCTAAATATTTTTTTCTCTTCATTGGAGCATCAAAATAATCAATTGGCTCATCAAAACCACAAGCATAAGAAAGTAAAACTCTAACTAGTCCCACCATGAATTTTCTATGTAGTATGCTCATGCCCTTCATTGTTAAGCAAGAGTAAGAAATATTTTACCACAATAGATCATTCAAGCTTAGATGCTTAAGTTTTATATTCTAATCCCTTGACATCCCCTCAAACTTTAATTTCTTATATGAGATAAGGCATATGTTGGAATATGCATGCAACTCCTATGGATTTTTCACTACCAATTGATTGCAATAAAATTAGTGGATATGTATTACAATTCCCATAATTTTAAGAGAAACTCACAAGCTATTAAGAGTCAATATAAATTTAGTAAATAGTATTTTTAAATTTGAAAATTAAAATTAAAAATTTGTAGATAATGAAAATTTAAAATGAGTACTATAATTCATAAAACATTGATGAAAATGGGTACAAGTTACATATAAATCCTTGGTTATTGAGGTGCCACCATGTATAATCTTTTTCATATACTTGTCTAAAAGAGCACTACAATTATGGCTTGTTAAAACTATAGGTTTTTCCCTTTCTATCTAAATCAATGGAGAGCCCATTGAATTATGAATTGTAACCATGAATATACTATTTTTGCACTGTGTCATGCTCCTATACAAAGAAAAATATTTGTGCTATAATACTTATTGTTCAAAAAAAAAATTTAAGTTTCAATAATAATCTAAACACAAGAAAATATTAAGGTGAGAGGATATGAGAACTACAAGTTGTAAGAAAACAGAAAAATTCTATAAAATACAAAAGAAAACATATTTCAACATAAAGAATGTAAAGAATATAGTATAAATAATTTCTTACAACTACATAGACCTCTAAACTAGATTATAAAAGAGGTGACACATCCAAGAGATCATGATTTTAAATCTCAATCACTATCAATCAAGAGGTGATTTAACTCAATATAACTAGGAAGTAAAGAGTCTAATTATCAACCATAAGATAAATTAACCCAATCTAACTAAGACATAAGTGATTTTTACTCAAGAGAGGTGGCACATTACTACCATTAATCAAGGATTGATGAGATAAGGGTGGCACATATGTACCTCAAGTCAAAGTATATACATCATTATTAGCTACCTAGGTAAGGATAATTAAATATTCTTAATATCCTTAATAATCTATGAGTTAGGTGCAACATCTCACTTAGGATACAAATATATCAATGGTGAAATATAAATATTACACCAACACCCACTCCTAAGTGATACTTGGGAGGAATAATAAATGGGTCCTAATAATATTAGGTACCTATGTATAATATTTTTTCCCCAAAAGAAGAGAGACAAGAAGATAGACCATGCATCCTCCCTCAGTTTTTGGTCTCTTGTACTAATATTCAATGCTCAACATTGAAGGATACATGTGATACATGATTTTTAAACAATAAATAATATCTTCTCATTATAGAAATAATATTATGGAAGAAAATATAAGAATTAGATCTTTGAAAACTATGCATCAGTCTCCAAGTCAATGGTGAAAGATACCAAGACTAGATCAAGTGTGTCAAACCTAAGGAAAATAATACAGATATTATCCAAAGATGAAGGGAAAAAATTCTATATAACTATTATTGAAGAGGAAAACCAAGACCTAAATTGTATTCTCTAGATTTGCAAGGTGGAACTAAAAAACAAACTAGAAAGATTTGTCAAGTATTCATCCCATTTAAGTAATTCTAGAAAATAAGGATATAATTTATTTACTAAATCACTAGAAGTTTCCATTCAAGCAATTGTGCATTCAATAAATGTAAGATATTATTGTGATGGTGTTTCAACACATGTATATCTAATATTAGTGGTGAAAGGTCTTAAAGGTTATGATTGTTGCCTTGAATTTGGACCATCATAGTTCGTTCCCTTTAAAATCTTATTTTTAGATTTGTTTGGTCAAGTCTGAACCATATGGGTTATCAAAGCTCATTTAAGTGTTACTCATACCTTTAAGGTCTTTAGAAACCTTTTCATACTTAGTCATTTTCCTAAAACCAGTCTTCTAAAGTGGTTCTAAAACTATTGTCAAGAGTCAACAAGGTTGTTACAACCTATTATATTTTCGAGTCAAGTTGTTTTTCATAGTCTTTGTAAAAAATTATTCTTGAGGACTTAGTCTTTGGAATTGGTTTTTATGGTGGTTTTGGAGACCATGAAGGTTTGTAAAACCTAGATCATCTTTCTGAAGAGGCTTTTTTTTAAAGTGAAAGTGATCCAAGAAAAGGAAAGGATGAGTTTCTCTATGCTTTTAAAACTATTGTCAAGATCCAACAAGGTTCTCACAACCTTGTCAGCCCCCAACATCGAATTGAAAATGTTATGTTTTGTGTATGAAAGAAAGATAGTCAACCATTATTTAGTCTTCATCACTATTACATGGGGTTGTAATAACCATATTAGTTCTTGATAAGGTTCTCACAACCTTGGCGGAACCCAATTCACAACTCATAACTTCATCTCCTCTGATGTAAAGTTATGGAGAAAAGAAAGGAGAGTATCAAAAGTAGAAGAAAATAAAGGTTTTATAACTTATGTCAAACTTCAACATGGTTTCTAAAACTATTCAAATATCCGACTCTCTCCTCTATTAAATGAAGTTCAAAATTGGTGCTAAGCAAGCCACCTACCATCATTAATTATTATTAAATTTGAGTAAGGTGAAAAAAATGCCGAATTATAGGAAGATTATAGTGCCTTAGAGCATAAATATTCTTCACATTTGAAAATGAAATTGGGTCTTTAGAGCTTGAAGAGGCATAATTTCAGCAAGAGTTGTAGATGGGATTTGAGTAAATTTCTTATTAGGGCCACTCTTAGAGAAGGCATAAATGGGTAAGCACATTCCAAATGTTATTTCTACTACCATTTCACTTGTTTGGTAGAAATTCTTGAGATGTAAAGGTGAAATTTGTAGGGGAGACTCTGGAACAAAAATTTAGGACTTCGTAGCCAAATTGAGGGTTCAAATTTAAGTATAAATGAAGTACAAATATCTAGGCTATGAGCATTTGGCTAGTTTAGCTAGTACCTTTATGAATATTGGTGATACACGAGTAGGCACATTAACCTTGAAGAATTTTTGGAAAGAATAAATAAGCTAGAAAAGGACCCTGTACCTCAAAGGCTAGTTGAAAGTGGTTTAATAGAAGTGACCAATTTCATCGTAGATGTGCAATGCACATATCTCATCCTAGAATGCATAAACCACTATAACCCCGAGACCAAAGAAATTGGAACAAATGATGACAATTTGTTGATAACTCTTGATAGAGCCACTAGCACTGGGTGTTTTAGATTATTAAAAAGGGAGGTCTTTATGGAATTCATTTTTACATTGTCACAATGTCATTTTTCTTCGAAGGGATACTTCAAAAATATCATTGCTAAGGAATGGTTCATAGTCCCAAATAAAGGAAAGTACCAATTTCTTTAAAAAATGCACAGGTCACACTTCATAGACGATACTTCTAACATCATTGTCCTATTGTATAGATTTAAAGCAATTGATGTAAATGACCATGACTTCAAAGAGTGGATTTTCTTCTTTGTTTAGATTATCTGTGTAGGCACACAATACTTGGACTAGGCTACTTTAATTAGTTACATATTGCATGATATGCTAGTTTTGTTGTTACCAAAACTTTCTATATGTTTTCTTATCTTTTCTATGTTTTGAAATGCAAAAGAACTTCGCCAAGATTAAATATTGTTGATGAATTTGATGTTTAGATTCAAATTTATGAATATTACCTCACCTTACAATTGGAGAATAGTTATAACAACTTCAGGAGAGTGAATGATGTGTTTACTATGAGATTAGTCAAGGAATTACAAGGTAACTTAGGGAAAATAATTTCTCCTAAAGCCATTCAAATCATTAATACATATGGTAGTCATTTTATTCAGTTTTAGAGATTTACCTACTTGATACATGGAGGATATGATGGGCTACCTCATAAACTACCCAAGTATGTGGAGGATAGATTCATCCTCATTAAAATCTATAGGAAAATTATAGAGGTAAAGAAAAGATGTGCCAAAAGAAAAAAGGTGGGTATTACATTTCCCATTGGTCTCAAGTATACCAGTGCAAATCTCAGTCAAATTCCCTTAATATTGAGAGGGATATTTGAAGTATAATGTTTCCACTTATATGAAATGAGATTCTCATTTGACAATAATTTTTTTTTCAAAGGCAATCTTCATCTTGGGCCTGGTTTTTATCATGTTCGACATGTGCAGGATTATTGGGTCGAATGTTCTAATGATTATGAGTTTAGGAAGAGGATTTGTATGAGAATGAATTTGAGACAAATTTTCTCATTTAGACTAGGTTGGGATATAAGTGGAATGGAAGATGAATCAAACTAATTGATCCTATATACCTTAGTCACATTCAAATGCAACCCATGGTGCCTATTGATTGGAGCCTCAAAGAACCCAAAGACTTGGAGACCAAAAATATAGTGGCTAGCTGTAAAGAAAGGCGAGGCTACCAAAGCTCAACCTAGAAGAAAGAAAAGGATAGGGGAGTAGGTCAACCCTAGTCAATTTGGGACTTCATCATCACAGTAGTGCCCTTTAGAGAAGAGAGGTATCCCTAGGAAGACATGTGGAGATGGTCCCCCAAAGGATAGTGTTGAACACAAAGCAATGTTAAGAGGGGGGTGAATCAACATATATTAAAATATTCCCATTTGTAGATAGCACATCACATCACATGAATTGAAAAAACAACATAAAGGAAAAATGCACCACACCATAACACCAATATTTTTACGTGGAAAACCAAATGAGGGAAAACCATAGTGAGAGTTAACTTATAGTATAAAAGCTCACTTCTTAAAAAAAATTACAATGTAGTTTAACTCTCATTGCCCATAGACTTGGACACGTTGAACTAAAGAAAACTTTAGGGGAAAGTTACAAAGGACTTGATGAGGCTCACTATCGTAGAGTAGGGTACATGAAAATTATGATAAGAAAACTAATACTTGAACTATTAGATGAGGCATCTGACTCATCCTAACATTACAGTTACTTTTTCACACATTTACATCTTCATACAGATTTCACACACTTCATGTTTATCATTTTACTTAATCCACATCCAAATCATCCACCACACTTCAAAAATTATTTTTCCTTCTATAAATATCCTCTGCAAAAATACAAAAATTCTAATTAGGTCATCTCCAAGATGATCCTTAGATGTAACAAATGATATTGCACAAGTCGACATCAAAATATATCCAAAGTGAAATAAATTTGATTACATATTAGCACACACTATGTTGATTCCTAAGGGAATTTCCACACGTTCTCCAAAATAATATTAACCAATCAGGGTCAACCTAAAATGAATTAAACAAGTCATGTTAGTTTGATTAGTACATGTACCATCAATATTTTTATTGCTTGACTTCACACCACTAGGAAGATAAAAAAAACACCATGCGATCAAGATCTGAATAATGTAGGTAATCTTCAATATCCCTACAACCTCTTCTAGAGATATTTTATCATTAATTTTTTTGGTGTAGCTAAAGAGGCTTATTGAAAATGTAGAAATAGAGCATAGACCTGCTTCTCAGTCATGTCCTCAAAGTTGCAAGACCAAACCTACATCTCTTGAGGAATGTAGATAATTCCAACTAGCCTTTATCATTGTATTACACTATTCGGGAACAAACCGGAATGCTACCAACTATAACTTTGACTGCAAAAAATGTGAAGATTTGATTTCCTAGATATAATATATACATAGCATGGAAATAATTTCATTTTAACCGCAAGATAAAATCTTGCACAACAGATGGATGTGAGCCAAAAAGATAGGATAGTACCATAGGGTATACAAAGTTAGTGCCATAGCCAATTTTTTACAACATGCAGTACATGAACCTAGAATGATATCAAGGTCGACATAGTGTAGACTCATTGGGAAATGAGTGTCATCCTCCACACCATACTTATATCACCATTCTTCCTTATACTACCCTGCAAGCATGCATCAACTCATATCCACTTATGCAATAACTAACTCCAGAGTATGTGCATACTTCAATAACACATCTTGACATCAATGACAAC
>VDFB02001023.1:0-11915 GCA_007258455.2 Sequoia sempervirens | reverse complement strand
GCATAATAGCTTAGCTTCCATTAATGGCTTCCACGCATCCATTTAGCTAAATAAATAATTAGGGTTTGAATATTTTAGCTTAATCCCATTTAGATTAGCTTAGCAATTGCATATCTATGTCTTTTAGCATAAAATCATGGTAGATTAACTCTTGCATCATACTCAATTTAGCATAAATCATGTTTTCATTCACATCTCACAATTGTTTCCTCACCCATCTCCAAATAGGACTCTGACTAAAACAATCTTAATGATCATGTGGGATTGGGAAAGGGTCATTGTTCCATCAACATTGTACCAATTCCAAAACAGATAAGTCTCGAAATGAAGGTAGATAGTTAAAATTATTCTACATTTCCCACAATGTTTAGCTCTCAGAATAGTTTAGTTTGGACCTCATTTGAATGGTAATTGCTTAGGATTATATTATGGCCAAGCTCTCGGGCCCTTCAAGTGGATCAGCATAATTGGCCCAACCACATCCTCTACTTAGCGAATTGGTACTAATGTCCTTGCTATGGTTGGAATTGATGTATGGGCTAACTTTGATGTATGGAAGACTTGTTAAGTTTCATGGTTGGATATCATGCCTTATCTAAGAATAGTTGTTGAAGTTCATCAATGGTTGTCATGCCTTATCTTATGTTTGCTGAATTTTATGGTCAGATGTCATTGAGTATGATTTATGTCAACAGAGTTAGTTTCATAATGATATATTAAGATGAGTATTAGAAGCATTAAGAAGTATTTCTGGCATTAGAGAGATGTTGAAGGTCTAAAATATGTCTTATACTCTCTCTTGATGTTCTTGATGTAGCATGTGTTACTAAAAGAAAGATCTAGCCTCCACTAGGTAATTAAGTGTTTCTAGTTCAAGAAGCTATGTTGAAGTCTATCTGGGATAATTCTCTACATTCCTCTACTGATGAAGTTTTGGTTTTACGGTTTGGGATTCAATGTTTGTGCTCTATGTTGCACTCCTAATTTTTCAAGTCACTTGTGTTGCTAAGGAGGTTTATGTGAATTGCAGAAGGCTGGCATTATTTTTGGTTGTCCAAATTGGTTCAATAAATGCTCTACATTTATCCATATTGATGTATTACACCCTACGGTTTGGTGAATGTACTCTCAGTGTTTGTTTAGTGTCTCAATTCCAATTTCATGTGATGAAGTGGTCTGTAAGTTATTCTATTAATGCCATACTCATGTCCATGCATTTAGTGCTTCCTGAATATAGTTTTTCATTCCTATTTGTTCACCAGTGGTTGTTGAACGCATGACATTAGCAAATAGCGTTTGGGTGCCGTTAGATGTTTTGAGAATATCCCCATGTGATATGCACATTCTATTTGGTTGCCTTGGTCTTGCATTGGGTCTTGAGTTGGCTTCCTAGGTTATTTGTAGATATTTGGCCAATGTCATAACCCAATTTTTATTACATTTAAATTATAATATGATAAATTAAATTATCGAGGAAATTCAATATGTTGAATGCAAATTTTTTAAAATGTTTTAAAAGTTAAGCGTATTTTTGACCAAGTGATATTATGAACTATCTCTAATCTGATTGAACATACATATAATTTTTTAAAAGGCGTAAGGATAAGAAAACTACTTCTTTCAAAAAACAAATATTTGAATAAAATAAAGGTTTATTCTTTGCTTGAAATGATTGATTACTATACTAATATAAAAGTAAAATAGAGATCAATAAATATATATGTGTGTGTGCGTGTGTGTGTTTGTGTGCACATATATATATATATACAAATTCATTATAAAAATTGAATATGGAATCGAAATTATCACAATCATATTGATTGAATTCAAATAATATCATGAGGAAGATCTTATGAAGTCATGGCCTGCATTTGAATTAAGGAAACATATTCAAATTTGAATAGTGGGGTGGAAAAAATAATGAAAATTATGAATGAAACGACCCCATGATGCTACGAATAGGTAAGGGAAACATGCATTTTCCATTTTGGTAACACAAGAATATTGGGGAAGAAATCAGCAGGGGTCGAGTGTGGCAACAAAAAATTAGGAAAAAGGCAAGCCAGTGCATCGACTCATTGGGGAAAAGCAAGAAAGGGCCAAGAAAAGCCACGAATAGAGGTAAATATCATTGTTTTTTGCTCATTATGGATGATTTATCAGTGCAATCTATTCAAAAACCTTCATTTTCCTTCATGTCAATTTTATTCGGGCTTGTGGGCAAAACATAAGATTCCCATTTACTGCAAGCCACATTTTGTTTAGTACCAAAGCTTTTGATTAAGAATCAAATATTTCTTGACTTATTTTGCAAAGGCATCATCGGCCTACCTAAGCATGCGCCATAAATTTTCATTTTCTTCTATTGGATTGAGAAAAAACTTGGTTATGCCTTGTATGAATTATTGTTATCACCTCAAATCAATATGTTATGCATGTAAGTTATTAACCATTTCATGGTTAATCAGATGATTTTCGATAACCATAATTTATGTTTTGTATTGAACGATTTGAAATCATCATTGTTTCCCCTTATAGGGAAAATGATTGTATCTTTTTTATTATATTTCTTTATTTATTTGTGGTTCTTGTCGGCTAGGCTGAACAACTATGTCATCCGAAATGGGTGTGAGACTGCTAACATCGTTCATAGAATGATGTACATATATTTACATGACACTACTCATTAAGCATGTTGCCTCGTTCTCCTAGAATGAAGAATGAATACATCTTTCCATTCTATTATGTGGGCATCGATCCTTAAGATCAATCGTAGTACACCATTTGTACATGAATTTGATTGTTCAATAGAACGATCCCCATTTTTCCTTGCATACATGTGATGCTCGCATATGTCAATTTCACCAGTCTGATTGCATGCACATATCATTCTTAGAATGATTACTATGAGAATGTTTCAACAACTAGTTGTCAAGTTTTGTAAGATGATAATCAAACTTTCTTCAAGGTTCGGTCAATGATAATGTTGGTAAGAAAACCCAACACTCACTTGAATTTTAGTCATTCTTAGAATGACAGTAGTTTGAATTTAAATCCATAATAGTCACCCTTAAAAACTTGGGTCTCTTCTAACCTGAAATAGTAATGTAACTATTTCAATTGTATGTGATTTGAAATGACAAGCATGTCGTTCGATTTTCTTGTTTGCTTAACAGGACAATAGTATTGTTTAATTAATTACATATCTAGAATGATAGAACATTGATTGTTCACATGATAAACCAGATGACTTCAAACTATTAATGGGACATATTGACACAGTATTTTGTAAACTTCTGCAAATCGTATTTTTTTTATACAAACACTATTGTTTGCTACAAGTAGTATTTGTTTTGATAGAAACAACATTGTTTTACTACAAACAATATTTATTTTGATATGATCAACATTGTTTTGCTACGAATAGTATTTATTTTGATACAAACAACATTGATTTGCTACAAACAATATTTTAAATTTGATACAAACAACATTGTTTTCCTACAAACAGTATTTGTTTTGATATGAACAACATTGTTTTGTTATAAATAGTATTTGTTTTGATACAAAAAGCATTGTTTTGCTACAAACAATATTTGTTTTCATACAACAAGCATTTTTTTTGCTACAAATAGTACTTGTTTTTATATGAACAACATTGTTTTGCTATAAACAGTATATTTTTGATACTAAGAAACATAACATTGTTGTCCTTGAGATAGTACATCATTGTTATGATTATTGTAAGAAACTCTTCAGGCAAATCTATTTCTTATTTCTTTTTAGAAAGAAAATTTACATGCTTATTTTCTTGTTAGATAATATATGAAAATATGCTTAGCATTATTTTTGTAAGAAGGAGTCTGTATAATGGTTTTCATTTTTAGAATGTATGCACAAATAACTTAAGAGTTTAGCACATGCTCATGTGGCATGCACATGACTAAATCATATTGCGTACACATGCACTGTGTTTATACCTTCTTTTGTTACTTAAATTATTCATAAGTGAATACTGAATTACATTAAATGTAAGCATGTGACATGCGATTGAATGAATGGATAATGTATTGAACAGATCTATTGAAATATTTTTTATTTTATTAAGTTGAGAAAATAAGTAGACTGAATTAATTTTCTATAGATATGTGTGTGAAGAATATTCTCTTAATTGAATAGAACAAAAACACCTAAGTAGACTAGAGTACCTCAAGGTAGATGCTACTAGAGGGTAGATATATGCTAAGGTATAAGTTGTGTTGTTGAAAGTTACCTTCCGAGATGGGTGTCAAAATGGAGTTCAAAGAGTATAGGTTTTTGCTTTATCCAAATCCTAACTTTCATTGTTGCAACTAATTTTTAATGCTTGGCCAAGAAATAGCCCATTATGTATGTATGGAATTTTTGATAACACTCTCTGCCATTCCTAGCATTGATCTTTTGTTTTTCTAATCATAGATAGAGATACATGTTGATGTTTGGGCACACACCAGATTCCACCTTATAGATTATTCTCTTGTTAAAATTTATGTGCAAAGTCGAGTATTCTTCAAGTTGGAAGAGTTTTGGGGAAGCATAAGCTTCGTGGTTGGGTGGTAAAGTGCTTGAGCAACCATGTTCTTGTCAATCAATGGATGCGAGCGTCAAGAGGAAACCTTGGATGTTTTCATGATTATCATGAACTATGATGTAGCCTTGATGTAAAAATGTATATTGTATTGACTTGGTGGCCCAATGAGCCAAGTCAACTTGGATATTGCAATTGAAATTTGGAAATGAATACAGATATTATTATGACTCTTATTTTAATTAGACTTATGTTGCTATGATTGAAAATAGTTGCTTAGTTATGTCTTTTTAAAATTAAATATTCATAATGTCATTTGCAATAATATAATTAAGTAATAATTAGAATGGGTTTTTACATTTGGTATCAGAGCTTAGGTTTCAACTCTAGGAATTTTGAGACCACAATAGAAAATACTAGGGGATAGTTGACCCTTGACCAAATTTAGTAGTCCTGAGAATTGACCAAACCTGGATTGAATACAGGTATGGCAAGGTCTAAGTCAAGAAGGAAAGGGAAGACCATTAGGACCTCAAACAAGAAAGTCGTATTGGAAGAAAATACCAAGAACAAGGTTCAAGCTGAAATTCCCAACGAAGAGACTCTAGCTCAAGCCCTCACTCGACTTAATCTAGAGAGGGGAAAGAATATTGAGGAGTCAAAGTGAACTCCTAAGATTAAGAAGCTTTCTACAATCAGAGATTGGCCTTTAGGGTGTGGACTAAACACACCCTTATTAACTAAAGAGGAAAAGGAGAGCATGCATGCTCAACCCTCCTCTTCTGAGAAAATTGATGTAAATTTTGACGAGAACCCAAAGGGGTGTCCTCTCTCTGAGAATGATAAAACCAATTAATGTAACAAGAAGATTTTGTAAATAAGGGCTTAATGTCCCACACTTAATATAAATAAAGCAAGGTGGTATTTTGGTATGTTCAAGTGAAGAACTCCAAGCATGTTTATTGTGCATGAATGTGTATGTCTTCAATCAATGAGTGATATATGCATGTGTATGTAATGTTATGTGAATAAGAATGTTTGCTCGTAGAACCCAGTGTTAAGTTACGATAGATGTGAAATGTGATACAAGTCAGGTGTAAGCCATAATGGTGAGCACTAAGCAAGAGATGGGTGGTAGTGGGTCAGACAATGGACCAAACAAGAGGTTTTAATAGATTCTAGAGCTTTTGAACAAGCAAGAGGATTGTATGGATCACATAGAACATGAGGTTCGAGTGGCACGTGAGGACCGGGTCCATAGGAATGCAGAAGTCAATTAGGGAGAAGGTAGTCTAGGAGAAGGCCCTCGAGGTCGAATTGAGGAAGAACTAGGAAAGGATACCAAAAGAGTAGCAATTCCTAAGTTTGATGGAAAAGCCATCAAGGTAGGAGCGAAGGCATGGATCATTGAGATGGAGAAATATTTTGGACTTCATAACCTATCTGATCAGACTAAGGCTGTGTAGGCAACATATCAACTTTCAGGAGAAGCGGCTACTTGGTGGGATAGTGAAAAGACTAAAAGGAATCTTCAGCTTGTTGAGATTACTTGGGAACTCTTCCTCCAATATTTTAGGAAGAGATGGTTATCACAACTCTTTTTCAACAAGAAGGTGATATAATTTCAAAACCTAACTCAAGGTAGCATGACTATGACCCAATACTAGGAAAAGTTCACCAACTTATTGAAATATGTGCCCTATCTAGTATCAAGGAGACAAACGTTTTCATATCTAGAAGTTCATATTGGGACTCAGACCATTATAGCAAAGTGAAAAGTTTATGCATGATTATGAGTGAGCTTGAAGTATTCCCAAAAAGGAAACTAAATATGAGCAAAAATTTCATTAGTTATCAAATCTGTAATAATTCCCCAGAAATCCTAAGTCATGGTTTTGGGAACAAAGAGGTTTTATAAAAAGAGGAGACAAAGAACTCCATAAGATCAATATCAAGAGAGGTCTGATTGAAAGGAGGAGATGGTATCAGATGGAAGGTAAATAAAGAGATGAAGAACTTTAAGAGGACAAACGAAGGTTACAAAGAACCAGCGACAAATTATTTTCCGCAAAGGCAATCAGTACTCGATTTAAAATTAATTGAAGTCATAGAACTACTCGACACTCTACCATCATCAAATCCACATTGCATTTAGATAATAAGCAAGGAAAGAAGGTATCAAGCTTCCACCAATACAATTGATGGTTATTTCCATTATTAGAATTATTTCTCTATTTTAATTAATATATCCGAGAGCTCTTGAATGTTTCATGAATAGAAATTTAATATCAAGATACTGTAAGGAAACTCATGGAAAGGTAATCTAATTATATGGAAACCAAAACAAAAGCAAGGGTGGACCTTTTATTTATCTCTTGCAAATGAGTTAGGCTTCTAACTAAGTCCCGGCATGTATATGTGGCACCACTTATATGATGTAATTCTAGAAATAAATTGGTTAATCGGGCAGCTAGGAGTCACTAGTGAGCTATGAGGGATAAGATGGTTAGTTGTCTAGATGATTATGTGAACACGATTAATATTTGTGCGTCACAAAGACAGAGCTTAAGATAGATCTTTGATATGCATCTCAAAAAGTCATGAAGGTATGTGCCTATTTATCACATGGCATACCGGTAACCACGACAACAAGGATTTGTGTCTAGATGACTACCCTATTCTCAAGGAGTTATGAGATGTATTTTCTAATGAACTCATAGAGTTACCTCTGAAATGACAATTTCACTTCTCCATTGACCTTGTACCAAGAGTTGAGCCTCAATCCAAAGCACCTTATCAGATGACCACCTCCAAACTCTATGAGTTGAAGGCCCAACTAATGGAATTGTTAAACAAAGGGCTTATAAGACCTAGTTTGTTTCCTTGGGGAGCACCAATTGTCTTTGTGAAAAAGAAGGATGGAACCTTGTGTCTATGTATAGACTATTGGATGTTGAACAAGGTAACCATCAAGAATCGATACCCACTCCCAAGGATCAATGAGTTGTTTGACCAAATGAAGGGAGCAATAGTGTTCTCCAAAATCGATCTCGGATCGGGATACTACCAGTTGAGAATAAAGGAAGAAGATATTTCAAAGACTGTCTTTCAAACTCGGTATGGACATTACGAGTTCACTATGGTACCCTTTGGTTTGACCAATGCACCTACAGCTTTCATGAACCTCATGAATAGTGTTTTTAGAGACTGTTTGGATGAATTTGTTTTGATTTTCATTGATGGCATCCTAGTTTACTCAATGTCTATTTAAGAGCATGATAGGCACTTGAGGATAGTTTTACAACGACTGAGAGAAAAGAAATGCTTTAGGAAGTTATCCAAATGCTCATTTTATCAAGATAGGGTGCACTATCTAGGCCATATTATTTCAGATGAGGGAGTCTTTGTAGACCTCGAGAAGATCAAGGTGATCACAAAATGGCCAGTGCCTCAAAATGTGTCAAAATTATGTATCTTCATGAGCCTCGTAGGATACTATAGAAAGTTTGTGCAAGGGTTCTCCCAGATTGCATATCCAATCACGTCACTCCAAAGAAAGGGGACACAGTTTGAATGGACCGAGAAGTGTGAATAGGCATTCCAACTCCTGAAGGAGAGGCTCACAACAGCACTAGAATTGACCATCCCTGATTCTAGTGGAAGATTCACTATAATCACAAATTCTTTAGGAGAAGGATTGGGAGCAATACTAATGTAGGATGGACAAGTGGTAGTGTATGAGTCAAGGAAGCCTAAACAAGACAAGGTGAATTACACACCGCATGATTTAGAGTTGGCCACAATAGTTCATGCCTTGTAGATGTGGAGGCATTATCTCTTAGGGAAGCCATTTGAGCTCAAGATAGACCACTTGCGATTGAGATACATATTTACTCAACCAAACCTTAATGCACAAATGAGAAGGTGGTTGGAATTTCTTAGTGAGTATGACTTTGGAATTAAGTATATAAAGGAAAAAGAGAACAAAGTGGCTTATGCTCTTAGTAGATGAAGATATCTGATAGCCATGATCTTGATGAGGTCTAATTTGAGACAACATGTGATACAACATTTGCAAGGGGATGAGCACTACGTAAGAGTGAAGAACACCCTAGCAGAGAATCTATCAGATCATTGGTTTGATGGATATGAGATCAAACCATATGGAATTTTGAGATATCAGAGAAGAATGTACATTCTAGACTCTAGAGAGTTGAGGAAGTTGGTTCTAGAAGAGGTTCATAATGCACCTTATTCAGGACACCTCGGAGTATCCAAGATGATCCCAGAATTGAAAACTCTATACTTTTTGCCTAAACTCAAGAAGGATTTAGTGGAGTATGTAGCCAGATGCTTAGAGTGTCAGTGGGTCAAGGTTGAGCATGCACACCCAATAGGGCTATTGTATCCTCACGACATACCTGAGTATAAATGGCAGGTGATCGGTATGGAATTGGTTCAGGGGTTACCTTTGAGAAAAAAATGACATTATGTTATCTTGGTTGTGAGCAATAAGTTGACCGAGGTGGCACACTTCATCCCAGGAAACCTTAAGGATGGATCGTTGACCCTAGATAGGAATTTTTTCCAGGAGATCTTTCGTTTACATGGAGTGCCAGAGACTATCATTTCTAATAGAGACACCCAGATGACCTCAAGATTTTGGACAACCCTAAATGCCGCATTGGGAACCAAGAGTTGAGGTGCTCAACTTGTAAATCCCTCGGAGGCCTGCAGAGCTGAAGCGAGGCCCGAGGGAGGGGTGGGTGGAGAGTAGTCAAATGCATCACACTCAAATGCTTGCATGGACCAACGATTATAAGTGGGAGAGAATACTTGTGGATTGATAGAGGTTTGCCCACAATAACTCATATCACACATCTCTAGGGTACGCCAGCCTTTGTTCAAAAGCTCTTTATGCATTGGACGAAGGAATAGAGCTTTTTAGATGGTTGTGGGGGATAAGAGTCTTCCTTATTGAAGCAAAGGGAGTTCCATTGCCTCACGGAAAGGGAGATCTTCAAAGTTACGGCCCCGATCTTGGGCGATCAAAACCCAGGTTAGCATAGACCTACCACCACCTACTCCTGGCTGACTTCATAATGTGTTTCATGTTTCTTTGCTTAAGCCATATCATCCTGATGTAGCTTATGTGCTCGATTGGCAATCCTTGTAGGTACAAGACCCAAGAGTGGTGCTAGTGGATCCCATTAGAATCCTGGATAGACGCAACATTAAGTTGCAGAGTAGAGACATTGCTTAGTTTAAGTTCCAATGGGACTAGTATTCAAAAGATAGTTCTACTTGGGAGGATGCAAAAGAAATAGAATGCTCCTCACATTTTCTTTCCTAGAAAGAGACTTTTGATAATTTTATTTGAAAATGTTCGATTGAATATTATAATGTTTTGGCTTGGGAATAGTATGATATGATGTTGAAATAGACATATATGCTTGAATTTTGATTAAATAGACATCGAGATGATGTCTCTTCCAAGAGGGGAAGGATGTCATAACCCAATTTTTATTGCATTTAAATT
Source organism: Sequoia sempervirens (assembly GCA_007258455.2). Lineage (NCBI taxonomy): Eukaryota > Viridiplantae > Streptophyta > Pinopsida > Cupressales > Cupressaceae > Sequoia > Sequoia sempervirens. The sequence goes on along the minus strand of VDFB02001023.1, from coordinate 1,809 downwards.
ATAATATGATAAATTGAATTATTGAGGAAATTCAATATGTTGAATGAAAATTTTGATATTTTTGAAATGTTTGAAAGAAGTTGACCGTCTTTTGTCCAAGTGATCTTATGAACTATCTCATACTTTATCATGATTCAACATTATTGATGAACTGTGTAAGTGCAAGTGTGTGCAAATGCAAGGTAACAGGTTGAAGGACGAGAACACAATTGAAGTAGGATGGTTTAGCCAGATTGAATGATAAGCTTGATGGAATCTAGATGCACACACCACAAAACAACATGATAGATTTGCATTTAAACTCTCATATAGAAATTTACATTGACTTGATTCAAAATGATTCAATGTTTGGAAGAATGATCTTTTGGAATGTTATACATGTGACTTCTTATTCAATTGTTCACTCTGAACATATGGTTTCAAAATTTAAAAAGATAATGATAGCATGATTGAACATACTTGTATGTGATTTTTTTTTTAAAAAGGCATTCTTGAAGGATAAGAAAACTACTTCTTTTGAAAAAAAAATATTCAAATAATATAAAAGTAAAATAGAGGTCAATAAATATATATACATAAATATCTATATATATATATGTGTGTGTGTGTGTGTGTGCATATAAACATATATATATGTGTGTGTGTGTATATGTATGTATGTATATATGTATATATATACATATACATATATATATATGCACACATATATATAAATATATACATATATACATATTCTTTATAAAAATTGAATATGGAATCAAAATTATCACAATCATATTGATTGAATTCAAATAATATCATGAGGAAGATCTTATGAAGTCGTTACTTGCATTCAAATTAGGGAAAGATATTCAAATTTGAATAGTGGGGTGGACAAATTAATGAAAATTATGAATGAAACAGTCCCATGATGTTGTGAATAGGTAAGGGAAACATGCATTTTCTATTTTGGTAACACAAGAGTATTGGGGAAGAAATTGGTAGCGGTCGAGTGTGGCAACAAAAAATTAGGAAAAAGGAAATCCAGTGCATCGACTCATTGGGGAAAAGAAGGAAAGAGCCAAGAAAAGCCATGAATAGAGGTAAATCTCATTGTTTTGGTGCTAATTATGGATGATTTTTTAGTGCAAGCTATTTGAAAACCTTCATTTTCCTTCCTTCATGTCAGTTTCATTCGAGCTTGTGGGAAAAACATAAGATGCCCATTTACTGCAAGCCACATTTTGTTTAGTACCAAAGCTTTTCATTTAGAATCAAATATTTCTTGACAAGGTTTATGTTGCAAAGGCCTCATCGGCCTACCTGAGCATGTGCCATAACTTTGCATTTTCTTCTATCGGCTTAAAAGTCGAACCCGGTTATGCCTTGTATGAATTATTGTTATCATCTCAAATTGATATGTTATGCATGTAAGTTATTAACCATTTCATAGTTAATTGGATGATTTCTGATAACCAGAATTTATGTTTTATATTGAATGATTTGAAATTGTCATCATTTCCCCTTAAAGGGAAAATGATTGTATCTCTATTGTTATATTTCTTTATTTATTTATGGTTCTTCCTATCAGCTAGGCCAAACAACGATGTCACCTAACATGGGTGTGAAGGCTACTAACATCATTCATAGAATGATGTACATATATTTATACGTCACTTCTAATTAAGCATGTTACCTCATTCTCCTCGAATGATGGAGGAACAAATACATCTTTCCATTCTATTATGTGGGCATCGATCCTTAAGATTGATCGCAGTATACCATTTGTACATGAATTTGATCATTAAATAGAACGATCCCCATTTTTCC
>VDFB02001022.1:0-31972 GCA_007258455.2 Sequoia sempervirens | reverse complement strand
ATCGAATCTTTTCACTTGATCTTTCGAGGGGGAAATGTACCAGTTTACTTTCCGCTGGGGCATCCAAAAAAATTAGAAATTTTTTAAAATTTGATTGTGGTAAGATTATTCTTTGAACCAATGCAACAAGTACATTGCTTCAAAGAGGGGCAAAATGTAGACATGCAAAATTGGCATAATGCATTTTATTAGGTCATATTCATCCATTCATCAAATAAATCAAGTTTATTTATCAATCTCCTAAAGTCATCAATTTAAATTAAATAAATCAACTTGATCCTAACATCGCCCTCTTTGATTAAATAAATCAAACCTTTATTTAGTTAAGTCTGAAATCACCTTCCATCCCTTTTGATTTAAATAAATCAAAATATTTAAGTCAAAAGGGTCAAAGCCCCTAATCATCAGTTAATATAATATAATCCTAATTAATCTAACCTAACCACCCATCACATCCTCTAGATTTTCCCACTTGCACAAATAAATCAATTTATTGATTTATTAAATCATCATTTTCTCTCAACATGGCATCTCTAAAGAATATTCCCTCAAATTTGAATTCAAAAACAAGTGTATGTAATATCCAAAACAAAGCGGTTTTATATATTCTCATATGCTGCAAAGATGCTGCTTCCCAACCTGCTAACTCCACCGAATCTCCTCTTTTAAAGCACAAACTAAAATGCCATTCCTATCACATAAGTTGACACAAGTGGTTTCACATTCCATTGGTCAACCATTATCATCCCACATTGCTTTATTTTGAGCACTCTTAACATTTGAAATTTTATAAATAGGAGGCTTCATTCTTCAACAAATCCTCCACAATCTTAGCATTTCATCTCCACAACTTGATCCACAATCTTCATGCAAAGTTACTCTCTTCAATTGAGAGCTAATTTTTTCTATTTCATTCCATCATCTTGATCATCAAAATATCATCAACATATAATGGAGCTTAGCAAAGGATTGGGAAAGGGCTTCTTTCCATAGAAGCACCTTCACTATGAAATAAAGTTTTGATCATGTTTTTATATGCTTGCAATTTAGTGGTCTTTGTTCTACTTAGTTTGCATATTTTAGCATAGTCAAGTATTTCATAGGAATCTTAGATTAGATTATTTTCAATGGACTAATAGCTAATTGTGGTCATTTGTTTGAAGTAAGGCTCATTTAAGGTTCAAGATATTATGTAACATTCAAGATATATTTAATACCAAAAAAAAAACTTGTTTTGTTTACTTAAGAGTTATTTTATAATCATTTTACTTATTTAATATTTACTAATTTTACAATTATTTAAGAATTATTTTTGGAGACACCTAAAATTTTTCTCTATCTCATCATGTCTAATTTTAGCTTATCTTAAGTCTTTAACTAAGTAAATAATATTTACTTAATGAATTAATTTACCTGTCAATTATATCCCCTCTTCTCCTAACCAACTAACTAAATAAATATTAATTAATTAATTAATTAATCCATTACCCTTATGTATCACCTTTAATTAAATAAAATTTCTATTTAATTAACTAGAAAATCCTCGAAATAATTCAATTAATTAATCAATTTAGGCTAATTAATTTCCATTAAAATTTCCTTCATTGTTTAATTCCACTTTATTCTTAACTCCTTTTCTATTTAATTCTATCAATTAAAATTTATTCATATGAATAACAATCTAAACTTGTCATCATTTGACAAATGTCCCTCTCAGATTTTTAATTAAGACCTTTCCTAAGCTCAATAATTCTAGACAATTTCCAAAAGTCAAACTAACTTTTCATCTCATCCATCCAATTTAATCTCACCTCTTAATCCTAACCATTCTAATAAGGATGTTTCCTTAATTTATTCCTAACCCTAGCCCTTATCCCTCATGTGACATTTGTCACATGACTACATCTTTGATCCTAACCCTAATCCTCATGCAATCCTAGCCATCCATTATCCAATCCATTTTAGCCCTTGATTTCTCTGATGGAATTTCTATAAATGACAGGTCTCCCATCTCATTTGCAACAATCTTCAATATTCATAGCCTTATGCTACTGCACTTTATATCTACCTCTTCCATAGCCCAGGTAATCTTCATCATATCCTCATCTTATCCATTCGACACATCAAAAGAGAAAATCAAGTGGAGATAGGGTGCACTCTACTTTACCTCTATCTGCCGAGAAACAAGGGTTTTAAGTGAAGGTATTGTTTGTATGTTGCATTATTTTCTATGTTATTTACCTCATGACAATTCACCATGTGAAAAATTAATTGCATGAATTTTTGGTGGTTAATTTTCCATGGTGAATTTCTAGTAGTGGTGAATTTTCCTGCAGTGAATTGTTAAAAGTAAATTTTCCTAGAACCAAATTTTAGGTATTTTCTATACCTTGACTCTTAATAAGATAAATATTTATTAATTAAGAACTTAATGTTAATGGAATTCTGTTATTGAATACCATAGGATTCAGAAGAGGAACGTGTTATTCATTGCCTTCTCCTCCTCTAATGGAAAAGTTTGAAACTGGTCTGAAAAATGATCATGCAAGTCCTGGGATGGTAAAAAGTTGTAAGAATTCTGTAATCAATCATTTTGACCGAATTCCAGATGAAATGGTCACCTGTATTTTGTGCAAACTAAGCTCCACTTCAAACCAATCCAGAGATCTCATTGGAGCACTTCTGGTGTAAGAAATCTATTTTTGTTAAAAGTAGTGTTAAGTAGAGGAGAATTTTTTCCTTCATTTATTGATTTTTTTAAAAAAATTATGCAGATGCAGGAGGTTTAATATGCTAGGCAAGCAGCCAATAGTGTTGCGATGTGCCTCTCAATCCTTGTTTATTTCACGGAATAGTGATTTCATAAATAAATGCGCAGATTCTGGAAACATGGAGGCCTGTTACACGCTTGGCATGGTAAGAGGCCAGTTTACTTACATTGCTCTCTCTTGTTTTATCATAAAAATGTTGTTGACCATATTTCCTTATTACATTTTTCATGGTTTACTTTGCTCAAAATCTACTGGTCTACAGACCCACATATTGTATTTATTTAGTGATAAAGTTTTGGATTTCAGGGTAACCGAATATAACAGATGCCTTCATTCTCAGATCTATTTGTCTATAGGCGTTTTAACCTCTTAGGTTGTTTAAAATTTTATTAGAATTTTTTTCACCCTTCTATGAATCCTAGAGTCGAGCCTAGACACCTTTGTAGATTTTCACCCTTCTAACCTAAACCCTAATAGCTATGTAGAGTAGATATATTTCTTTAAAGGACCGACTCAGAAATCACAATATCCCTCTTACACAAAAAATCAGTATCAGCAAAACAGCTGAGTAAAACCAGTAAAATATTGGTTACTTAAACCTGAAACCTGCATCACCATATTCCTTGGATTTAGATCTGAAAGAATTTTGATATGTGATATTGATGTTTAGTTCTACATGCAGTTCTACATGCCATTCACCGTCATGCACTGCCTTACTGTTTGCCTTTATCTGGGATGTACAGTTAAAAGAGTTTTTTCATGTGATCATTGTTAGACCATTGCTATTTTTAGCAGTCTCTTGATGTGTTTAAGACCTGTATATAAAGAAGCATCTGCAACCTATTTTCATTATCAATGAATAAAGAAAAGCTGCAGCTTTCTGTGTTGAATGTTTTTCCTCTGTTTTAATTTATCTCTGTTTCAGAATCTACAAGGAAGGGATTAGGTCACCTTTGATGAGAAGTATACTCACCATAAGAATAAAGGGATTAGGTCAGCACTACCTTAGGGGACATTATCAGGTATAGTTGTGGTGTTGATGCCTTCTGCATTGTTTATGATTTTACAGTTGACAAAATTACTACATAATCTCAAATTATAGAGCAATAATAATAACAGTACTATATAGTCAAGACACCGCTGTTGATTATCACCTTTGTAATCTTAACCTAAACTATTGAGATGTTACTTTGCCAGTTATATATTATAGTTGTCAGTATCAGTTAAACAACTGACATTAAAAGCATATTACAAGAACTAATTTAGATTCAAGTCACCTCTGTTGATTATCAGCTTTCTCACCTAGCTCCAACACCTCTGTGGAATCAACATATTTCTCACCTAGCTCCAACACCTCTGTGGAATCAACATATTTCTGTAAAACACCTCAGTGGAAATAATGATGTCCCAAATTTGGATTTACTGTATAACCAACACCTTCGGTTATATCAGGCCAGCCCTTACAAGAAATGTCTTACTCACCCAAAGAACCATGAGCCTTTACTTTAGGGACATGATTAGGTCTAGTTGTGGATGGATAAGAGCTAATGATGTTCCAAATTTAGCTTTACTGCATCAGCATTAGATTATGTTAGGCTGGCTTTAACAGGAAATATCATAGTCACCAAAAGAATCATAAGCCTTTCCTTCAGGGACATTATCAGGTCTATTTGTGGATGGATTAAATCTGTGTTAGTGTTGTCTTGTGCATTGTGGATGATTTTAAAGCTGATCAACTCGCTTGACAAACCTAAATTATTATAGTTGTCCTCTGTCGATTATATATTGTAGGTTTTATTGATCTATTGGCAATAACTTGAGCGTAAAACTAAACTTGATAAAAAAATTGTGGCCGCTTAAACTTGTGTCGATTGTCACTTTTCTAACCTAAACCCTAACACCCCTGGAATCAACCTATTTTTGTAAAACACCCCGTGTGAAACAATGATATCCCAAATTTGGCTTGACTATAGAACACCCAGTAGGATGACTTTTACAAGAAATGCCTTACCCAAAGAAATAATAATGTCACAAATTCAGCTTTACTGTATCAGCATTAAGTTGTGCATAATTTAAATCTGTGGTAGTCTCCATGTCTTCTGCATTGTGGATGATTTAACAGTTAACCAACCTACCTCATAAGCCGATCAACGTACCTCGCAAGCCTAAATTATTGAGCTCGTCCTCTGCCAATTATATATTGTAGGTTTTATTGATCGATTGACAATCACTTAATCGTAAAATTAAACATGTTATCAGTATCAGTCAAACAGCTGAGCATAAAAATTACATGTTTTCTGATAAAAAAAATTGTGGCTGCTTAACCCTCCACTTACATTTTATAAAACAAACTATTCGAGTTTGAGTGACACCCTCAAGTATTATATATATCATGTCTCGCAGGTCATACTAATGGTGTGTTTGTTTATGTTTTGCAGCTCAATTTCTACTGCCTCAAACGAAGGGAAAAAGGAATTTCTCTTTTGCCAAATGCATTTTCAATTCCAACGCCGCCACGAAAGCGCTTATAATGCAGTTCACCCGCAGTGAGAGACAGAGCAAAGTGATCTTCGCAGAATTGCTTTAGCGAAAGCTACCCTCTCTGGGCAAGGGCGGCATACGCCAGTTCGGTTTTCGTAAAACAACTGGTAAAAGTATAAAGCGAAAGCGAAATAAGCGAGCATAAGCCCTGGAGCGTACTGCCGACTGACATAACGGTCTGAATTTCCGGCATCTACTGAATAAAGTTAGAATTTTTATCCAATCTGCTCCAGCAGCCGTTCACCAAAAGCAACGGAGGGACTAAAGCAGGCAAAACACGGCTGCACGGCTCCGCGAAACAAGGAAAGATGAGTTCCGCCGATGCCCACGCATTCGTTGCGGAAATGAGTTTTTCTGCTCATATATTTGTTCATTACTGTCCTATAGCAATTCTCTATTAACATAGTAACCAAATAAAGCAATTCTCATCCTCTTTTTTTTATCTCTAGTTCATTTGATTTCATGAAACAAACTAAATAAAGTGGAATTTTCAGATGGCAATATTAACATAGAATCTATTATGTTTTGTTTGCATATATTCTTTTATACTATTATTTTGTTGTGGTAATTTGTTAAATTTTCAATAGTTTATGTTTTTCATTTAAAATTGTTTTTTTATTTTAATATGTGAAATTTGAAAATATATTTATGCATAGTTTTGGTTGGTTAATTGAAATTACATAATTAAGTATTAATTTATTTAAATACAATTTGTAAGTTGTTGAAGTGAAGCGGATCAAATTAGGCAATATAAGACAAAAAACACAATCATACTATAAATAGTGAAATGAAGGGAGTGATGGCTTAGTCTTGTAATCAAACAATGATTGTCTCTAGCTTAGAACAATGAGATTTGTATATGTCGGAATCTGAAAATGCTCTAAACAGTTATTTATGTTGATTGAAATTAAAACATTTATTATTATTCTATTCATCAAGTGAACTTATCTATTCTCATAACCTTGATCTCTATTGATTTTTCAATTTTTCCATATGAACTTTCAAATTAATAGACTACTACATAGTAATATCCTTTGTTGTACTCTTAGGTTGTATTATTCTTAAATAAGTAGTGTTTAAAAATGCAATGACATACATCAGTTTTCAAACCTACACATGAAGTGTGAAATGATTGCTAGGTTATTATCATGAAGTATAATAATTATGATCATATATTATAGGTAATGACTGAATAAAATGAATTATCTAATACAGTCAAAATATGATGATATAATTTGAAGTCCTAATAGCCTTGTGTAAAGACCAATAAAATGAATCATGTTGATAGATATAATTGTGAATGTACATGTGAAAATTGAGATTCCTAGAAAAGGGAAACATAAAACAATGAAGTTATGAATTAGGCTAAAGAAGGCATGATGAGAAGGTAATATTGACTCAAATTTTAGAACTATAAAATTAAAATAAGGTAATATAGGAGAATAATGTGATAAATTAGTAAATGTGTATGACACATGTCATATAAGTGTAGGATTAGTTAAAATTAGATCCTATGTGATTAAAAATTGTGTCTATGAATTGAAAAAAAAATAAAAATTAAATTATCATTAATATGCATAAAATGACAATAGGTGTTCATTGGATATAAAATCTGTGGTCCTCAAATCTTAAAGAAAAGATAGGTCAATGACCTTAACTTAGATGCAAAGGTAAGAGATATGCTTAGACAGTGGACAACTATGCATCAAGTGATAACAAAGGCCAAATTTTATTTTTCTAGTTCTTTTAAACCTAAGATGGTGCTTCTCTAAGATCATTAAATAGACTAACTAAAAATAATTACAAATTTATAATCCTAACCTTAATAAACCTATTCTTTTTGAGAATTATAAATAGAATTGTGAGACCTCCTTTAAGACAAATAAAAATTAATACACACAAAAAAAATAAAAAATAATTTGCATGAACCCCTTTAACTTTGCATACAAATATGCAACTTGCAAACACATTTAATAGAGTATATTAAAATCATAACTTGCAAACCCTAGCTTCTTATTACCTTTCCTTGTACGCTAACCGGCTTTTTCACGACCATCATACACATTTTCTTGGACCATTTGTCTATATTAACGGAACCAAATAAAGCAATTCTAATTAGTTAATTTGATTTCATGAAACAAAATCAATAAAAACGTAATTTTCAGATGGGAATATGCACTTCAAAGAATGTCTTTCATCCTGAATTGTGCAGATGCGGAAAACATGGAGACTTGTTACACGCTTGGAATAGTAAGAGGTAACTTTACATACACTGCTCTTATTTAATCTTAAAATGATATTGACCATATTTCTTTATTATACTTTTTATGTTTTACTTTGTTCAAAATATACAAATCATTAACCCTAGCACCTCTGTGGATTGTCACCCTTCTAATCAAAACCCTAGCACATCTTAGAATAGGTTTATTTCTGTAAAGCAACCACTCGGAATCACAATGTCCCTATTACACAAGTTATCAGTAAAACCACAGCTGAGCGTACCCTGTAAAAAAATTTCCCTACTAAACCTCAAACGTACATCACCATACTCCTTGGATTTAGATTTGAGGAAGGGATTAGGTTACCTTTAATGAGAAATATCTTACTCCCCAAAGAATCAAGTGATGAGATCAGCCCTGCCTTAGGGGACATTCTCAGGAATAGTCGTGGTGTTGATATCTTCTTCATTCTGTATGATTTTATATTTGACAAACTTACCACAAAATCTAAAATTAGTCATAATACAAACACCGCTATTGATTGTCACCTTTCTAACCTAAACCTTAACACTTCCTTATCAGCATATTAAAAACTCTAATTTATAGTCAGGATACCTCTGTTGATTGTAACTTTCTAACCTGTATCCTAACACCTTTGTGGAATAACATATTCTCTAAAATACCCAGTAGAAAATAATGACATCCCAAATTTGGGATTATTTCTGTTGATTTTATTAGGTCGGATTTTACAAGAAATATCTTACTCATCCAAAGAATCATAAGCCTTTCCTTTATGGACATGATCCGGTCTAGTTGTGGATGGATAGGAAATAATGATGTCCCAAATTCACATTTATTGCATCAGCGTTAGGCTGGCTTTAACAGGAAATGTTATTAGTTTAACAGGAAATGTTATTACCCAGTCTAGTTGTGGATGAATTAAATTTAAAAGGAAATGTTATTATCAGGAATTAAATCTGTGGTAGTGTCAATGTCTTGTGTATTGTGGATGATTTTACTTTTGAACAACTTATCTGCCAAGACTAAATTATTGAGCTCGTCCTCTGAATTTATTTCTCTTGAGTCTACTCTCACTTCAGACCTCAATTGCTTCACCTACCCATCAAGAGCCCCTTTCTTCAATGATAGTTTATAGGATTTTCATCCCTGCAGCTCCTAACCGCTCCAGATATAAATGTGGTAGGCCATTTTGAATTCCCAATTTATGGTGGCAAGTAATTTCAAATTTAAGAGGGAATGCTTTTGAAGAGACAAAAAGGAATTAAAGGCAGTTAATTTTGTCAGTTGGAGAAGAGGATTTCCTGAGCAGAAGTAGTCTAAAGAGGAATGGTTTTGTTTGTTTTCTATGTGATTCAGAGAAATTTCTGAACAACAATAGCTGTATGTTTGTTTTGTATGTGAGCAGTGATTGCTCCTGATAGCTCCTAAGCTCCTGGCAGCTCTTGAAAGTTGTTTGTCTGTGTGAGAAGTCCATGAAAGCTCCCAACAACTTGAAATATGTAGCTTAGAATTTATTTTCTAAGTTTTATGTTTAATCTTTTATGTATTGTCGTTTCTGACTTACTAAATACAAAAGAAAGTTGCATGTCTCCTTGTGCTTCCACATTTTGTTTGTGTATTCCCAGTTGATTGAGAAACAGAACAGCAGCTCTGTGTTATTCTGTTCATTCAGAAATTTATTCTGACACCAATTACATATTGTAGGTTTTATTGATCTATTGACAATCACTTCAGCGTAAAATTAAACATGCTACCAGTATCAGTCAAACAGTTGAGCATGAAAATTGCATTCTTCCAGATAAAAAATATTGAAACAAATTGTAGTTGATTAAACCTCCACTCACAGGCCAAATAAATTAAACAAACATTTTATAAACCAAAAGTTATTAAATGCATTTTGTTTCAAAGGTCATACTGATGGTGTGTTTATTTGTCTGGACAAGGCTGTCAATGCATCTCACTCTAGAGCCACATTTTCAATGGCTTTAATAAAGTTCAATGGAAGTGGGGGAGAAAAGGAGAGCAAAGATTTTAAAGCAGCGGTTGATCTCTGTAAGAAAGCTGTACTTCTTGGGCATAGCGGTGCATATGCTGAATTAGTATTGTTTCTTGCGTTGAGTTCTGGCTTTGTTAGAAATTGGCGAACAAAGCGTCTGCTAAAGCGAATACAACATTCGATAATTATTTCAATTATGATTCTACGAATAAAATTGTACAAAGTTATGCAAATGGTTCAGTGACCACACACCAGGCAATGAAATGAAGTTATGTTCAAACATCAGTTGTAGATGGCCTGAAACAAGAAAAAATGAGTTCCGCAGATGCCCATACACTCGTTGCAGAAATGAGTTTTTCTGCTCATGTGTTTGTTGGTACATGTCTTATAAATCAGGGCACACCTGCAATGGTTAAATGTCCAATCATTTTTGGACTTTTGCTTCTTATTACCTTTCCGTATAAGCTATCCAGCTTTTTCATTCCCATCATACACATTTTGCTTGACCATTTGTCTTATATTAACCAATCCAAAAAATAATTCGAAATCATCTATTCTTATAACTTTTATCTCTATTGATTTTTGAATTTTTCTCTATAAATATTCAAATAAATAGACTTCTAGAAAGTGATGTCCTTTGTTGCACTCTTAGGATTTTTATTCTCAAATTTATAGTGTTCAAAATTGTAATGACATCCATCAATCTTCAAACCTACACATGAAGTGTAAAATCATTGTTAGGTTTTTCTCATGCACTAGAATGAGTATGATCATATATCAAGATTTCATGTCTGAATAGAGTGTAAAGACCAATAAAATGAATAATGCTGATATATATAATCATGAATATGTATGCCAAAATTGAGATGCTCAAAAATAAGAAAAATAACACAATGAAGATTATGAATGAAGTTAGAGAAGGCATGATGTTGTCATATAATGATAAGGTAATTAAGGTATAAATGCTAAAAGTATAAAATCAAAATAAGGTAATGTATGATCATAAGGTGATTAATTAGTAAATGTGTATAGCATGTGATAAATTATATAGAATTAGTGAAAATTGGATCATGCATGATTTTAAAATGTGTTATATAAAGGAAATAAGAAAATGAATCATATTGTCATTAGTGTTGGAATATTAACCCTAACTGCTGGCCCTCTAATTAATATCGCCTGCCACGCTTATTCCACCGCCACCATCAATATGAGCACCGCTTATCTTCGGTAATGTTTTTGTTTTATCTCTACCGCCTGCCGTACCTCCAGCCAATGCCCGCTATATCGCAATCAATAAAATATTCATCGCGATATCACGGGAGACTCCGTAGAAGTTTGTTTTATTTGTAACCGCCGCTGTTTACCGGGCCGTCAACTAACCGCTGCCCGCAATATCGCAATCAAGAATTTAACCATCGCGATACCGCGGGGAACTATGGAGAAAGCCGCCACCGCCAAAGGAAATATCGGGATGCGAAATATTTAATATTTAAGTTTGAATATTATGTAAAGGACATTGTATTAAATGCATTTTGACGGGGGAAAAATTAGTTAGGTGAATTTGAAAAATTGTTTTTGTTTCCTCTCATCCGTGAAAATTCTTCACGTGACTTTTTACCTGGAGCATATATTATGTAATTGTAATTTATTTTTAATAAGGAATGAGAATGAGAAGAAGGTGAATGTGAGCAAACAGAAAATTACGAGCAGCAGCTCTGTGTGTTGATGAAAAATATATTTTATATTTTAATTTTTACTGTGTGTGAAAATTTCCTCCTCTGCCTCCGGCCTTCACGTGGTATCAGAGCTAGTTCGAGTATCAGAGCAAGTTGATTATCTGGGTAAATTTCAAAAATGGCAGCAAGCACAAGCTTGACAAACCCACAAATTCCACAGTTTAATGGGAAGAATTATGAGTACTGGTCAATTACCATGAAAGCACTATTTAGCTCACAGGATATATGGGATTTAGTAGAGATTGGATTTGCAGAGCCAGCAGATGCAGTAGCATACAATGCTTTAACACAAGCAGAGAAAGACTTACTAAAAGACACAAGGAAGAAAGATTCAAAGGCTTTATTTTATCTGTTTCAAGCTGTACATGAGAGCATATTTCCAAGAATTTCAGCAGCAACAAAGTCCAAACAAGCATGGGACATACTTCAGACAGCCTATCAAGGCATGGCAAAAGTTAAAAAAGCAAAGCTACAAATGCTGAGAAGAGATTTTGAAACAATATGTATGAAGGAAAATGAATCTGTAGATTCATTCTACACCCAAGTCATTGGGGTGGTTAATCAAATTAGGTCTCATGGAGAGAATCTAGAAGATACCAAAGTTGTTGAAAATATTTTAAGGAGTTTGCCCACAAAATTTCTACCGGTTGTAGTTGCTATAGAGGAGACAAAGGATCTCTCACAGTTCTCAGTTGATGAGCTGTATGCATCTCTAATTTCTCATGAACAAAGGCTGAAAAGGTCAGCAGATACATCACTGGAGCATGCTTTCAGAACTCAGGCTTCAGTAAGTCAAGGAAGAGGCAGAGGTAGATCAAGAGGAAGAGGAAGAAACTCTTACAGAGGTGAAAGATACAATTTATCAAGCTCAAGTGGAAGATGCAGCAATCAAGGCTCAAGCCAAAACCCAACACAGAATCAGTCACAAAATCAAAGGTATGAGAAATCTCAAGTCCAATGTCACTATTGTAAAAAATATGGGCATTATATGAATGAGTGTAGAAAGAAGTGTGATGATAATAATAGACAAAATGCAAATTTTTCAAGAGAAGGCTGCAACTGATTCGGGGATAAGAGAACAATGTTTTAGTTTTGTAATGTTGCTCTGCCAAAATGAAAAAGATGTATGGTTTTAGATCTCAGTCAGATAATCATATGATGTGAATCTAGAAAATGTTTTCAAGTTTAAATGAGTAAAGTCTGATGTTACATTGGGTAATGACAACAAAGTGTCAGTCAAAGGAAAAGGAGATGTCAATATTCTAACTAAACAGGGGGAGAAAAAGTATATTTCAGATGTGTATTTTGTGCCCGGTCTGAAACATAACTTAATGAGTGTAGGGCAACTGGTTCAAAAAGGGTATAGAGTAACCTTCAAGAATGGTCTATGCACAATTTTAGACAAATACCCAAGCAACCAGCTTATTGCAAAAGTCAGAATGACAAACAACAGAATGTTTCCTTTAAAGATAAGGCCAGATTTGAATATAAATTATGCCCAAACACAACACTTAATGAATTCACAAGTGAGTAGAGAAGAAACTACAGCAGTAGTGCAGACAATCTTTCAAGCTGAGATAAAAGATGAAAACTGGTTATGGCACCTGAGATTTGGTCATCTCAACTTTGGAGGTTTAAATTTACTTCATAGGAAAGGCATGGTCAAGGGACTACCTTTAATAGAAAAACCAGAAAGGGTATGTGAAGGGTGCATTTTAGGAAAACAATATAGAGAATCATTTCCAGCGGGAAAGTCAACTAGAGTAAAAGCCCTTGAAACATTATATATCTGCATTTGTGACCTGGCAAAACACCTTCAATAGGTGGTAGCTTTATTTTCCTCGACATCATGATTATTCAAGAAAATATGGTTTATTTTTTCTAGTTGTAAAATGATGGCTTTGATCTCGTTTGGCTACCATGAATTTGTTTTCGAAAACGTATGGCTATTATATTAAAAGTGCCGGCGTTCAGATAGAGGTGGTGAATAATACCTTCAAAGAGAGCTTTAATTCCTTTTGGTATGACCAAGTGGAATCTGGCCAAGCAATTCACAACTAGATACACACCTCTAACAAAATGGAGTAGCCGAAAAGGAAAATGGAACAATTCATGAAACGGCTAGGAAGCACGTTGAGTTCACTGTCAAATGAATATTGGGCAGAAGCAATTTCTTGTGCAGCCTATATAATGAATAGGTGTCCAACGAAAAGTGTTATGAATATGGTACCTGAAGAAGCATGGACAGGAAGAAAACATAGTGTTACTCACATGAGAGTATTTGGATGTGTTGCATATGCACATGTGCCTGATGAATTGAGAAGGAAGCTAGATAACAAAGGAGAAAAATGCATATTTGTTGGATACAGTGAAGAATCTAAAGCTTATAAGCTCTATAATCCAACAACAAAGAAAGTTATAATCAGTAGAGATGTACAATTTGTAGAAGATGAAGCATGGGATGGAAGCATAGAGAAGACAGTCAATATTTCAACCAGTATACCTCAAGAGGAGAATGAAGTTTTAGCATCAACAAATATTCTAGCTATTGTGACTCCTACAACTCCCATTCAAGCTCAGCAAAGTAGTCCACAAGTGACACCTGCATCGACTATAAGAACAACCTCAATCATTCAAAGAAGCAGTCCAATAAGAGGACAACAAACACCATCTACAGCAGGACCATCTGGTCCACATTCCACAAGTTCAAGTGATATGTCAAATCCTACATTGGCAAGTCTGAGAAGACAGAAAATCAGAAGCATAAGAGATATATATGAGCAAAATGAAGGTGAGAATAACTCAGATCAGATTTCTCTTTGTGCATTTTATTCTCAAATAGAAGATCCAATTCATTTTGAAGATGCAGTCAAACATGATAAATGGGTAAGTGCTATGGATGAAGAAATTGAAGCAATTGAAAAGAATCAGACATGGGAACTAGTCAGTCTTCCAAAAGACAAAGATGTCATTGGAGTGAAATGGATTTATAAAACCAAATTGAATGAAAAAGATGAAGTTCAGAAGCTTAAAGCAAGATTGGTTGTAAAGGGCTATTCACAACAGCCTGGAATTGACTACAATGAAACATTTGCACCTGTAGCACGATTGGATACTATAAGGATGATTTTAGCATTAGCAGCTCAGAATAAGTGGTCTGTATCTCAAATGGATGTAAAGTTAGCTTTTTTAAATGGTTATTTAGAAGAAGAAGTTTATGTGTGAACAACCACCGGATATGAAGTTCCTCGTGGGTCAGAAGACAAAGTTTACAAATTGAAAAAGGCACTGTATGGATTGAAGCAAGCCCCAAGAGCTTGGTACAGCAGAATAGACAGTTATCTTTTGCTGAATGGATTTAATAGATGTAGCAGTGAGCCCACACTGTATACAAAAATGAATGAAGAAGGTGAAATACTGATAGTATGCTTATATGTGGATGATTTAATATTCACTGGAAATTTGTCAGTTGATTTGTTCAAGGCAGACATGAAGAAAGAATTTGAAATGACAGACTTAGGTCTGATGAAGTATTTTTTGGGCATTGAAGTGAATCAAAATGAAAATGGTATTTTTATTTCACAGTCAAAATATGCAAATGACATTTTGAAGAGGTTTAATATGGATGAAGTGCCGTAAATCCAGAATTAACACTCTACAGCATTAACCCAAACCTCGAAGGATGATAGCGGCCCTAATGCTGATCCAAACCCTGTTTTAAGAGACTCTTGCTGGAAGTCCCGCCGCATCCTCACGCACTACAAGTACGCATACATTATGTATGGAGTAAGCTCTTGATTCTCTGGCTAGTTTGGCGGAAACACCAAAAGACAATCTACCGGTTGCGGAAAAGAATTTTAAGGTATGTAAGTGGAACAAGAAATTTTGGCATTAAGTATTCAAGTTCAGATGAGTTCAAACTCATAGGATACACAGACAGTGACTGTGCTGGCAGCATTGATGACAGAAAAAGCACGTCTGGTTATGTATTTAATTTTGGGACTGGAGTTGTCTCATGGTCTTCAAAGAAGCAACCAATAGTCTGTCTTTCATCAGCTAAAGCAGAATATGTGGCAGCCACAAGTGTAGCATGCCAGGCAATGTGGATGAGAAGAATTTTGAAAGAATTGCAAAATGAACAAATGGAGGCAACAAAAATTTACTGTGATAATAATTCAGCCATAGCTCTTTCGAAGAATCCAGTCTTTGATAAGAGAAGCAAGCACATTGATACCAGGTATCATTTTATCAGAGAATTAATTAACAATGGTGATATATTTTTAGAGTTTTGCAGACCGCAATAACGTTTTGGCCATATTTCACAAAAGTCATCGAAGAGGAGAATTTTAATTTTTCGTAGAAATGATTGGGCATGGTGGATGCCAAGTAGCTATGCTTTAAGGGGAGTGTTGGAATATTAACCCTAACTGCTGCCGTCCCCACCAACCACTGCCCGCTATATCGCAATCAATAAATTAGTCATTGCGATACCGCGGGAGTCTTCGGTAATGTTTTTTGTTTTATTTCAACTGCCTGCCATACCTCCAGCCAATGCCCGCTATATCGCAATCAATAAAATATTCATCGCGATATCACGGGAGACTCCGTAGAAGTTTGTTTTATTTGTAACCGCCGCAGTTTACCGGGCCGTCCACTAACCGCTGCCCGCAATATCGCAATCAAGATTTTAACCATCGCGATACCGCGGGGAACTATGGAGAAAGCCGCCACCGCCAAAGGAAATATCGGGATGCGAAATATTTAATATTTAAGTTTGAATGTTATGTAACGGACATTGTATTAATGCATTTTGACGGGGGAAAATTAGTTAGGTGAATTTGAAAAATTGTTTTTGTTTCCTCTCATCCGTGAAAATTCTTCACGTGACTTTTTACCTGGAGCATATATTATGTAATTGTAATTTATTTTTAACAAGGAATGAGAATGAGAAGAAGGTGAATGTGAGTAAACAGAAAATTACGAGCAGCAGCTCTGTGTGTTGATGAAAAATATATTTTATATTTTAATTTTTACTGTGTGTGAAAATTTCCTCCTCTGCCTCCGGCCTTCAATTAGTATGTATCATATGGAAATAAATGTTCATTGGTTATCAAATTTGTGGCTCCAAAAATCATAAAGATAATTAATAACATGATAAGTCAATTACATTGACTTAGATATAATGGTAAGAGTTGTTATTAGACAACAGACAATTAGGCATCAAGTCATAAGAAATGGCATGTGTTCTTCCTGTTTATGTTCTTATAAATGTAAGAGGGTATTTCTCTAATGTTCTAAATAGGAAAATCGAAAATAAATGCAAGATTATAATCTTAGCCTTGATAAAACCATGTCCTTTTGGGAGCTATGAATAAAAGGGACATACCTAATTTAATCCAATTAAAAATAATATTAGGCATGCAATAAAATATGAAAAATAATTTATACCAGGTCACATAAATCCTCTTATCTTTGTGTACACATGTGCAACTTGCAATTAAATTTGATAAGGCATATTGAAATTTTAATCAACTCTATTCTGACAAAAGATTTAACACAAGTGTTAACTCTAGACCATGAAAGACTAGGCCCAAAAATACTCTTATATGTGAAAAGTACATTTAAATATTTTGAAATGGTGGTGGAAGGATAAGTTAGAGTAAAATGATGCCTTGATCACATATTTTGTAACTTTTCAAAATGTAGATTTCTATGTATTAATAACATTCATTGTTAATCATGCTTCATAAATCCATTACTAAAAATAAAATCTCATATAATGTACCAAAACGATCTATTTCAATTACACCTTTAAATATTTTTATAAATCAAGTTTTGAGGACTAAATAGTCAATACAACAAGTTAAAAACTAGTAGTTTCATGTAGTGACATGAAACAATGACCTAGTAGGTGAAGGGAAGTCCAAATGCAAGGATGCAATATGAGAGAGAGTAGAGGATTCTTATATATTTACATGTAGCAAATGATAAGCTATATTGTAAGTATTATTTGAAACATTGATTTTGTTGTGTTTCATCTTGTTAACCATATGTGTAGATATGTATGCATGTTATAGCAGATCCAAACAAGATTGAAACATACCAAGAGAGATCAAGTGACCACATTTACGAATCCTTATGGCATCATTAATAACCCTTTTTATGATACCATTACACTAAGACAGTAGGGCATAGATAAAGATACTAATACATGTAGGTTATATCAAAAGGATAATAAAATTATCTAAAAATCTTAGAATATTTTTAATTTGGAATAGGACATACAAATGTGAAATAAGTATATTTACATAATTCATGGAAAACCATAACAATAAAGATATAATTTCATCCATAGGATTTTTTTGATGTTAATGAAAAGGTAGATTGGTACAAAATGATGTAAAACTAGCTTATTAGATTCATAGAGAGAGCAACCTTAAATAGGAAGGTACAAGGAAGCCAAGATCCACAAAATGTGGATAGGAGAGGAGTGGTGGCAAAAGGTCAACCATAAAGATAGGGTGAGACTCCTAACCACCCATAAATGAAGGGAAAGACTCCTTCAACTTGGAGTGGTGGTGGATATGTATTGGTGTACTCATAGATGTACACTTGGCTTACTTAAACCTACTTAGGTATCTTTTTTCTTAGGTGTCAAAGAAATGGTATTTGACACCTCACTCTATCTTTGTGGGTGGTTATCTGCCACCACTCCATCTTGAAGGAATCTTTCCCTTCATTCATGGGTGGCTAAGAGTCTCACCCTATCTTTGTGCATGGTTATTCGCCACCACTCCATGTTGAAGGATTATTTTCCTTCATTCATGGGTGGTTAGGAATCTCACCCTATCTTTGTGGTTGACCTTTTCCTACCATTCATCTCCTCTCCACATTTTGTGGATATTGGCTTCTTTGTACTTTCCTATTTAAGGTTTCCCTCTCTATCAATCTAATAAGCTAGTTTTTACATCATTTTGTGCTTGTGTAATATCTCCTTGATCCTAAAATCCTTCATGATATTAATGTTTTCAATAGAAACCTAGGAAATACTTTTTTCCAACAACACCTTATCGAAAAGGAAACAATATAGCCAAAGCTATAGACCAACAGTCAACAATGCCTTATGGATAACAACATAAACTCTATAACATTATGAATCTTATGTCAAAAACATACAGATGTACACATAGGAAATATAAAATGAAACACAACAAAATGAGGCCTACTCTCCACCCTACCATATTGGGTCATGGAGCCTCATGGGCTCTCACCAAACCCCCAAGCAAGAACATACATCGTCAACCACTCTGATCAATGGTAAAATAAATGTTCCTTATTGTACTTAATATAGAGCCTATAAGGATCAAATTGCTTATTTGACCATTGTGAATGATTTTGTAGTCACTATGATTATTCTCAAAGGTCATTTATAACACATTACTTCATCAAAATCCCCATTATGGGTGGAGTATGCTCCACAAAAAATGATAGAAAAATGTGAAGTTTAATGCAATGAACATGCGTCATTGGTAGACAATATCTAAATTAGGAAATATAAAGACTTCTATAATTTATAACAGATAATATGCAATGCACCTATAGTAGAAGGGATGAAATAAATAAGATGTAGGCATACCTTGTGCACATGGTAGAATGCAGTATGAAGATAAAAAAAAGAAGACCCACTCTCCACCCTACCATATTGGGTCATGAAGCCTCATGGGCTATAACCAAACCCCTGAGCAAAAAAAAATTCCCACCACATTGATTAATGGTGAAAGCAATGTTTCAGCACCAATTAACTTCATAGAAGGTTTGATTGCGACAAAACATCCATGAAGGAGGATTGTTTGGCTTGAGTATGCTCTGCAAAAATGAAAGGATAATGTGAAGTTTAGTGCAATGGACATGTGTCATTGGTATACAATATCTAAATCAAGAAATATAAAGAGTTGTATTATTTGTAGAAAATAATATGCAATGCAGTTGTAATAGAAGGAAACAATTAAATAAAATTTTGGCATACCTTGTGCACGCAATGGATTGCAATATGAACACAATAAAAGAAAGGTTGCTCTCCATCCTAACATTTTCGGTCATGGAGCCTCATGGGCTCTCACGAAACCCCCAAGAAAAAAATACATTTTACACCACTTTGATCAATAGTGAAAGAAATACTTTGGCACCTAAGAATTTTCTTGAGTTGAAATCAATGCTATACATTTTTAAGAAATTGACACATAGTTGTGAAATAAGAGATGGAATAAAAGATATATAGCCTTACCTTGTATATAGATATAATGTAGTTGTAGGGCATACACCATGCCAAACGTGTGATCGTAAAGCTATCTAATATTTTGGAGATCTATATTCCTTGTATATAAATAGAATGTAGTTTCAATCTAAAATGGTTTGACTCATATATAGTTACACACATGGAAAATGTAAATTTTAGTGAGGTGAACATGTTTCATTGGTAATCAATATCTAAATTACAAAATTTAAATAGTTCTATAATTTATAACAAAAAAAATGTAATACACCTGCAATAGAAGAGATCAAATAAAGAAGATGTAGGCATAGCTTCTGCACAAGGAATGATGTAGTATGACCATGATTACATCTCACATATATAAAAAGAAATAAGGAAGAGAATTTAGAAATGGTGGAAATTCTATATGCATGGACATGAAGAGGGAAAAGAGAAGCAATACAGTTACCATAAAGAATAGCAACATTTCATGATGATGGCAATGAAGACAATTGTTGGAGTTGATCCTCTTATAGCAACATTTTATAATTGTTGGCATGTACCTTGCAATATCTAGAAAAATAGAAAGATAGGTCTACACATATTGCTAAAGAACCCAATTCAAGTGAAGAATCAAGTTGTGCACATAAGAAATATAAAATGAAACACAACAAAATGAGGTCTTCTCTCCACCCTAACATATTAGGTCATGAAGCCTCATGCACTCTCACCAAACCCCTGAGCAAGAACATACATCATCCACTACTTTGATGAATGGTTAAATCAATGTTCCTTATTACACTTAATATATAACTTATCATTCAAACAACTCCTTTTTCCAAGTAGATATACAAGCATTGCATGCCTTGGATGCATATGAAGGGATATGTTACTCAGAAATATGTAGACACAAAAAAATGTGTGAAAATGATGTAGGAGCATCTAGTGGTGTAAGGGAAATCCTACATCACCCAAAAAAAAGATTTTCATTTCTTGTTTGTAGTTTCTTAAATGTTTTTGTAGTTTTGGATACCCTTTTATTCATAATGTAATTCCCAAATTTTAGTTTTGATTTCTATTTTTCCTAGTCAACTACTATTTTTAGAAAGTACTATAATTTGAAGGTATTTCAGGATAAAATTTATATGGGAGGATTTAGAACAAAAAAATAAGAACATTGGTCAAATAATGAGGTCGAAAGCATGCCCAATTTGAAATATATTGTAGTTTTAGTATCCTAGAATTGCACCTGAAAACCTTATAGATTAGATTTGAGGCATTAAATGGCCTTGGAATAGCCCTGAAACTTGCCAAAATTGGTTTAGCAAATTTCAAGCACATTCTTGACTTCAAGACCTTTCCAACAGTTCAAATGGTTTGAAAAACGAAGTCCTATATCAAAAGTTATGGCTCCCAGAAGTTAGAGAACTTTCAAAAATGTGCTAATTTCTAAATGTGATTTTAAAATTTAAATTTCAAATTGTAATTTTTGGTGCCAAACCACCAAAACTCATAATTCAAATGTTGTTTTGACTCTGAGACCAAAAATGATCTATTTATGGATGGTTTTTTAATTTTTAGTAGAATTTTGAGGAAAAGGTTGTAGACTGCGAAAAGGGAAATTTTTGTAGTTTCTATAACTAGCATGTATTGTAGTACTCGAGGATTGGAGATCCTCTGCATGCAATATTTTCATATTCAGAATAATAATAATATTCTCTAGTTCTGTGTGTGATTTTCTATGTCTCGGGTTAGCACTCTCATTAGGAAATGTATGTATGTGGAATTACATATAGACAACAGGTAACAGATGGGCAATAAAAGGTTACATGACAACTAAAAGGGATAGACACCATTACAATAAACAAGGATGTGAGGGCCAAGTATTGAGCTTTGACATTATTCATAGTGAGGGGATAGAAATAAAAAATCACTTGTTTTGTGTTTTCTTACATGGGGGGATGGTTGGTAAAGCAATAGAAAAGTCTCGGTGATGCCACCATTGATCGGAGTGATGGAAAATGGATTTCCCCTATTTGTAGATATGTATGTATGTCATAGTAGGGGAAAAGAACATTGATACATAGTTATTCCTATGTTTATTTTGTTGGGACATTCTTGCAATGATAAGTTGTATTTTTTAAGTGTTATATGGAACATTGATGCAACCATTGACCATAGTGATGAACAATGCAATATGCAGATTTGGATGTATGCCATAGAAGATGCAAACAACATTGATACATACTAACACATTTTTTGAATGATAAGTTGTATTTTGAGTGTTATATGGAACATTGATGCCACCATTGTTTGCAGTGGTGGATAGTGTATTTCCCCTATGTGCAGATATGTATGTATGTCATAGTAGAGGAAAATTCCATTGATACATATTGATCCCTATGTTTATTTTATGGGACATTCTTGGAATGATAAACTATATTTTTAACTGTTATATGCAAGATTCATTCCTACAAAAATTGGGAAAAGAATTATCACAACTACCACTTTTGTATTATTTTGGCAACCATCACCCCATCCAAATAACACAAAATAACCTTCAACCACCTATGAGCACCAAAAATCTACAAAATAGCTCAAACTTCAAAACACATTAGCATGTTAGTTCAAACTATGCAAATACCATAGTGCTCCTATGAGATAATCTATCATGTCTCACAATGTAAATAAAACAACTAACTAAGAACATAAAAGAGCATAATAGATACCTATCACATAGTGGACTAGAGCTTCTATGGAAAGAAGCCCTTTCCCAATCCTTCTCTAAGCTAAATGATGCAATGCCTTGAGATGGAGTGGATGGACAAAATCAGTTCTCAATTGAAGAGAGTGACTTTACATAAGCTAAGATTGTGGAGAATTAAATCAATGGAGATGATCTTTATTTATCAAATAGAATGATAGAAGAATTCCAAATATGGAGGATGTGGGACTAAAGATCCACCAATGAAAAGAGGCCACTTTTCAACTTGTGATAGGTTGGAGGATGCGAACATTTTGGTCAATGTGCCAAAGAGACGGAGATTTCAAATTTGAATTTGAGAGTTAAATGTTGAGTTTGACTTGTTCAAGGGACATGTAAGAGCTCATAAATTCCTTGTTGGATGTACATTTCAACTTGTTTTTGAATTCAAATTTGAGGGAATATTCCTCAAAGATGCCATGTTGATGGAAAATGATGATTTAATAAATCAATAAATTGATTTATTTTTGCAAGTGGGAAAAGATAGAGGATATGATGGGCAGTTAGGTTAGATTGATTAGGATTAGATTATATTAGTGATGGTGGGATTACGTACTTTTGACTTTTAATTAATTTAAATCAAAAGAAAGGGGTTGACTCAGACTTTAACTAGTAAATGTTTGATTTTATTTAATCAAGAGGCGTGAATATTTAGGATCAAGTTGATTTATTTAATTTAAATTGATGGTTTGGAAATTGATAAATAAACTTGATTTATGAATGAATGATAGTGAAAGCATGATGTCAATTCATAATCACATTTTTCCCCTCACTGAAGAGAAATGTACTTTGTTTACTGCATTGGTTTAGAAAGTCGCTTACTCGCATGATTAAAATTCATTTTTTTTAATTTTGCCAGTACTTAATGTAAAGTACTTGGTACAAAGGTGAGTGAGGGCTGGAGTTGAGGTTGATCTAAATGATAAAGGAAGGTTTTAAGATGGATGCATGGATTGTTATGATGATGATGTGAGATGGATGATGTGATGATGCCTATATGATTATGCAATATATATTTTATGCAAACGTATGATTTTATGAGATGCTTAGACTAACAAATCTATATTATGATGATGAACATGCATGTGAGATGATGTGCAAAATGATGATGGTTTATGGATGTAGGACGGATGTAGGATGGATGCAGGATGGATGAATGATGGATGCATTGGTGATGTTATGTTAGAGCAGAGAGAAGAAAGAAGAAATGAGATGATGACAAGAGGCTCCAACAAGTCCATGATCTGACGAGACTTTATTAGAGATGCTAATAATGATAGATGATGATGATTTTCTTATCAAGGATTGAGATTTTAAAAGGGATACTTACCTTATGTTTGATAATACACATAGATATGATGCATCAAGCTATAAAGAACCAGGAATGCTTGTACCCTGATGGGATGGACTTTGATGTGACAAACAGAATAGGAATATTCTTGTTCACACATGACTTATACATACACCTGCTGGAGACATACCTAACGAAACGAAAGTATTCACCAAGTTATTTTACAAAGAATTTCAAACAAAGCTAAAATAGACAAAGATAATGATGTTTCCCATTCCTATCTCTCTAAATCCTTTGTTGGATGACCCGGTAGAAGGTCACTTTGAAAGTAGGTAAATGGCCAAGACCAGAAATCAGAAGAAGGATCCATGTATACAAACAAGCCAATGTTCTTCATATCTTGTGAAAGCTAGAAGGATATGTTTTGATAGGATAAGTATCCAAAGTGATATCAAAATGATGCCCATTGGTGAGAATGATACATATCCTGGGCATGCATTGTAGTGATCGGATTTAAACAGTACCATTGGTGCCAGTATTGGTGTTTGGTGACAATGAATAAAGCCGGGTGGTGCGGTGGTTTCAAATGTTCAAAATGGTTGTTGGTTGTGGTGGTTTGATCAGCCAGCCATGCCGCTAAAGATGCATCAAGGTATCGTTTTACGATTATGTTTTAACATACTTTTGCAGGTGTTTTGGATTTTTTGATGTGTTTTAGATGTTTTTTGTTTTTATGTTTTCTGGATTTTTTTGTGTTTTTGTGTCTTGGGGGTTGATCAAAGATTAGCCTCACTTGCATTTAAGCTCAAAGATGACATAGTTTGGATACCATGTTTTTGATGTTATCTAATTTTATGAGTGTTTTTTTTATTTTGATGTGTTTTGGATGTTTTTTTGATTTTTTCACATGATTTTGTCGATTTGGATAAGGATGCATCTGATGTTATTAGTGATCTATTTGGGATTTTGTTGAAGACCAAGCTAAGGTTGATTGATCAAATCGATGGATTGATGATGATGATATCATTGTTGAGGATACACAACAATGCAAAGTTTGATTGATCAAGATTGATGATGATAACATTGTTGAGGATACACAACAATGCAAGGATAGTGTTAAGCAGCACAAGGACATCCCGAGATGATGATTTTTTTGATTCAATTTGATTAATCATGATTGTTGAAACTTGGTTTGGAACAAAAGATGTTTGGATGATTTGATGTGATGTTGAAGCATGCATTAGATGTGACTAATAGTGATTATTTGGATTGATGTTCATGAAAGATGAAGCCTGATAAGGAATATCTTCTTGTAAAAATATGCCATGGGCTAGTGATTTGGATTCTTACTCACAAGTGGTGGAATAATTTTATTTCACATTTGTCGAAGTTTGAATCACCACATAAGGTGGAGGATATAGATCAAGATTTATTCCTGAAGCAAGATGTAAATATCTTCCCCCAGTGTCTAGCAATGTATGGAATGTTATAGATGGATGCTTGTATAGGTGTGTGAACAGATGGATATGGTAAGCACACAAAGGATGCCAAGGATTATTTTGCGATAAGATAAGGTGTTTGAATAAATGATGCTCATTTGGATAATGTTTCATGGCTCAGATAATATTGGATAGGATAGGATCAATGAAAATGACCCATGTCAAGATGTTTACCATAAGTAAGTGTAAAGAGTGCCCTAGACTTTCATCAAGATCAAGATAACTAAGACTATGGATGCAAATATATGAACATGGATTGGATAGATGATTCATGGGTGAATGGATTTATTATGGATAATATGGATAGAATGTTAGATTTATTATGGATGGAATGAGATGCTTTCATTTGAACTAGTGTACGTAGATGCTTGATTCCACACATGATGCCTGTTTTCTAGGTTTTCATCATGGTCTTCCCAAAGCACCACCATAGTGGTTTTCACTAGAGGAAGATTGTTTTATCCTTTTTCTTTTCCTTTTTGGATTTTCATTTTTTTTTATTTTTTTGATTTTCCTGAAAGATTCACGCTGACCCACCTAGTGGTGTCAATGTAGATGCTTCTTTCATAACGAGCCATTGATATCCTTCCTAAAGAAGTTGCTTTGCTAAGATACGTGCACTTGAATGCAACTTTTGGGATTCCTTGTTTGCTTTGTTGATATCGGAGTTAACTTTGTCTTTGTGCTCACATTGCAATAGAGTGCCTTCGGAATCCTTATGATGAAGGGTTGTTTCCAATACATGGTCAATTTGAGAATTGGATATCATACATGAAGGCATGTGTGTAATGTGTTTAGGGATAAGAGATGGATTGGTTGACAGTTTGGAACCTTTGACTCTCCAAACTTGGGAAGATGAGCAATGATGGGTGGATACAAAAGTGTGCATGGAATTAGGACCAGCTACTCGATATACTTTGTACGTCGCTTGAAAAGCATGCTTTTACTTTTGTAGAAATCCTTGATGGATACTTTTCCCTCTTTTATTTTTCCCCATAGTTTCTTTGACTAATGGAGTTTGATAGGGATATTCTTTCTTTGCATATTTTGGTATCCATGTGTATTTGATTTGTCCATTATGTTTCTCAACTTCTTTTGATTTGATAGCATTCTTTGTACTTTGATTCAAATTTTTATTTTGACGTTGGTCCCAATTCATGGATCGGGTGATGGGTGGATGAAGATTCATGATGTGGCTGGTTGTAGTATTGACATCGGTTTCATCAAAAGGATTCTTCGTGCTTCCTATGTTGATGTTTGCTTGAGACGAAGCTGCCCCCAGTATTATGGAAGTAGTACCTTCATGCTTTGATTCTTTTTTCTTTGTGAGCTCCTATTTAGAATGCATTCTCTAGTAATTGACCATTACAGATGATGTTATTTCAATTGGATGCTCTGCTGACTCCTAAATATCTTGTTTTGTCTGACTTGATTCCTTGAGTGGATAATGTTGGATATCTTCATACATGATGTGTTCAGTCTAGATTTTGGATATATATGATCCTAATGTTGGCAACTCTATTTGACTGTATGAATAAATAACTTGTTGTTTTTGTGTAACAATGCCAGGAATAAAGGGATCCTATTCTAAATAAAGATTATCTATGTTTCCATCCATGGAAAGCATCTCATGGGTAGATGGAGGAGTATGTGCATCCTTCATAGATAGGAGAGTATCCATTATATCATTGTAGTATCTTGGAGATACAAATTCTTGATTTTGAATGATTTTGAAGTTGTTTTTGACATGCTTTGGATCAAGTTCTCAACTTGGGTCAATTTCAAATGATGGATTGTTTACAAAGGGTTCTTGGATGTCATCATTAGACATGGTAAGTGGTTCAATATCCTCAAATGTCAATTCCAGGGTTCCTTTAGTATCTGTAACTATGAGGTCAAAGGAGGTCAACATGTCTTGGAAAGTACAACTGCTAGACTTTGGTGAAAGATGTTGATCATGCTTTGGAATGAATTCTTGAGATATGTCCTCTAACTCATAAGGTGATGTAGAGATATTTTCAACATGATCATAGGTCAACGGATTGGGAATTTTGTCAATAGGATCAAATAATCCTAACACTCCTTGAAATAGATCACTAAAAAGTGGCTCTTGATGTATGGTGAGTTGATCATTGGGTGGGGTAAAACCATCTTCAATATGCTCCTTAATTGAGAGATCTTGAACATTGTTTTCAACAATTATGGCAAAGAAATTGTGAATTTCTTCAACCATAGAGTCAAGTGATGTTGACATTTCTTGAATTGGATCATTGTCAAGTATTGTTGGTGGATTTTGATCATGATTGAAAAGTGACTCTTCACCTATGTTGATTTGATCTTCAGACGAGATATAAACATCTTCAATGTGCTCTTTGATGGATAGATCTTGATCATTGTCCCCAATAGTTATCATTTTTTGTGTTTGTGCTTGTGTTGGTTGGGTAGCTTGAGAGGCTTGTTGCACTTGTTGAGCTTGTGTTCCTTGTTGTGTGGATAGATATTGTTGGATGGCATTTTGGTAGGCTTGGTGAGCTTTTAGCACAATGTTATATTGTCTTGCTGCATTTAGTATTGGTGGTAGTGGTGGCGAATTCAGAATTGTGTTGGATGTAGTGATGCGTGGTTGAGATATGCTTGGAGCGATCATGGTAGTGAGGGGTTGAGATGTGATGGGCATGATAGTGGTGTTTGGAATAATCAAAGTGATAGGGATGGTTGGAATGACTAAGGTGATAGGTCCTTGGGAGACCATATTTTGATTTGTCAGGATTGATGTTCTCACTTGATTAGATATGATTTGTTGGTGCGATGTCGATCATATTGATCTGTATAGGATCTAGACTAGATTGTAGTATTTAAATGCTTAACTTTTACAATGCTTTTACAATGATTATTTCAAGTTAATTAAATTGAAATTAACTTAAGGAAATAACAGTATGAAAGTATTAACAAGGTGATTTAACAGAAAGGAAGGAAATGAGAGACAGAAAGAGAGAGAAGAAGAGAAGTGCAAACAACGTTTGATAACAGAGTTTGTCATGAAAGTGACTACGTCTCTGGGTCCACTCCAATAGAGAGACCGATCTGATTAACTCCAAAATCAATTACAAAGCACCACAATCATTCTCCAAGCACTTCAGCAGCATAACAACACTCTGACGTGCAAGAATGGAATCTCTACAAGACCTCTCTTTCGATTATCTCCACAGCTTCAAGACTTCGTTACCTGAAAGAAAACTTGATTTCCACTCTCCTCTTACACCCCTTTTTATACATAAAATTTTCTCAATTTGGCCCTTAACCAAAAGATTTGAAAATATTCCCCTTATCTCTCCAAAATACATAAAATCTTCAAAAATCTCCCTTATTTGTATACAATTTTCAACCTCCTCCATTTTTAACATATATTAATCTTGAGAATCTCCCTTAATATTTATTTTAGCCCCTTTGATTGATCATTCCCGGGCTGATTTCATTTTGGTGGTTGATTTTAATCCTCTAAAAAGGATCTTTGTTTGTTTAATTTTTATAAATTTAGGGGAGTAGTATTATTTTATGGCATTCGGTTTCAACTCACTCGTTAAAATAAACCGATGCCCGTATAATATAAAGAAAGTTCGGTGGCTCAACGGCCACTAAACCTTTTACTCACCCGGCCGGTGCGGGTTCAACCCCCGCCGGCTCATTTTTAACAAATTCAAACTGTGGATTTAACAAAAGGAACCAGCGACTGTTTAGGATTAGCGTGCTATATTTAGCCTAACGGAGGCACGATTTGCTCGCGAATGGGAGGTGCTCGGTTTGAGCCCCTTGTGGGCTATTTTAATCTTTTGCTAACAAATTTAACCAACCAACGGATGGAGGAGAGAAAGATAGGACACGTGGCACGCCGAGGATTCACCACGTGGCGACATCTGATTCCCTGAAGGTGTTGATTCAACCCCTGACGTGTCTGCCACTGATGACGATGTGTTCCGCTGACTGTACACTGACTGTGCCATTGATGTGTCAACTGACTCAGCAGCTGACTGGACTGTGACTAGGCCGCCACGTCACTGATGTCCATACTGCCACCTATATGCTGACTTGACCGCCACTTGTACGCTGACGAATACGGAGATGCCACGTCACCCATGGATGGACACGTGGCATATTTTGATTGGTTCTGTACAATGACTGTACCACCACATGTCACACCCAAATTCATCCATTTGTATTCCGTACAGTATGGACTGACTGCTGACGTCAGCATCCGTACGATCCACCTCAACAAGTCAACTGCAAACTTTGACCGCTGATAAGTTGAGCCTTCGATGTCGGATTTTGACGAAACGAATTGCGTTGGAAAGATTGTGACAAGCTCTTCGCGATGACACTGGTTTCATTGATTTTTGACAATGCCATTTTTTCTGCTTCCTAGATGCCCTCTGATTCTAGTTTGACCAAAGGTTTGACTAGCCATAACTCATGCAAACAGACTCCTTTTCACTCCGTTCGAGTTGCGTTGGAATCAGGACGCTGAGCTCTTTCTGATGGTGCAGATTCTGGAGAAAAATGAGACACTTCAATTTTCACTGAAAAATGTCCACTGGATCACATATATTCAAAGGATTTGATGTGATGGATTGATTGGTGTTAGGTGGATTGATTGGGATGGAGTGATTGGTGCTAGGTAAAGGGGGAATCCCTAAACCAAGTAATGATGTTGATATGGGTAATGGTGGTGGAGATGGCTCTTGGCGCAATGACTCAACTATTTTGGTAAGTGTAGCAATTTGATCTCGCCAAATTTGATCTTGATTTCGATCTTGACTCCCTTGATATAGTTGACTTGGTTTTTGTTCAAGAAAATTTGGGATGGATACTTGTGTTTTTTGAATGAGATCATGGAATAATTGATTTTGGGCAATGTTTTGATTTGGGATGATGTTCCAATTTGGCATGATAGGTTGAAATTGAACATTGTTGGTGTTGGGAATCACATTGCCTTGATTTAGGTAATTTTGATTTTACATGGTGTTACCTTGACTTGGATTAATACATGGAGTTGTTAACATCTTGTTTCAATTTTGAACAACATTTATATTATTCACAAACATATTTATCCCAAAGTTTTCTGGATTCATGTTTTGTAAAGTTGTACTTGGTACATTCACATTTGGCATGTTGGGATTTGAAGAGATGAACATTGTTCATTTTAAGGCTCATGCATTGATTGTTCAGTTGATAGATTTGTAGGTTTGGACTTTGATCTACCATCAAGAAAGGTGTTCCAATATTTTGACTAGGCATACTCACATTTGTTGTACCATTGACATTTGTGGGAGATAATGATCCCATGTACGAATTGTAAAAATGTGAGTGTTGATAATCAATCGACTTTGTAAGGCTTTGAAAGTTTAGTTGATTTGGATTACTCATGATGTATGGATTAAGTTTATATTCCATGTTCCTCTTGTGTTTTGACCTTGTTGTAAAAGTGACCTTTAAGGTGTTTAGCACCAATGATGAGATGAAGGATGAAAATATGTGAATGATATGAGTGTTTAATGTTTAGGGACTTTACATGAATGCTAGACTTAGGGCTTTATTTTGATTGTTTGATTTGGATAGTGAACTTATAAACCCTAAGATTTTAGATGTGATCTTAGGATGAACTTGTTCAAAAGGATTGCTAATTCAATTAAATGTATGAGAAAGGATGCATTCCCATACACCTAACTAAATAAGGTGGTTTAGATTTTGATGATTTACCCAAGTCTAGAATGATGTTTCCAAAGCTCTAAAGTTTTTTGTGGGATGAATATGAAAAATGTTTGAATGAGTGAAGTGTTTCATTTGATCCTAAATGAACCTAGGAAGTAATTGTTTACAAGAACAAGATAGTGAAGAACATGCCTTTCTCTAAGAGTAATTCAAAATCAAAACATCAATGTTTGCATGAAAACCATACGAACAAAAGATTCCAAGCACATATGTGGGGTCCAATTGATTTAATCTTTGCTTAATGGATTATTTTTACCACAAATACACTCTTGATTAGATTTTGAATCTAGATGTCCAATGTCTCAACTTTCCATTTATCCCACAAAGTGTATTATACAGAAACTAAGGAAATTTGAGGCAACAGTTACCTATTGTATACTATAGTAGGAGAAAATTGAGATGAAATCCAAATGCTTAGAAGCCTCTAAGGATAAAATCGCAAGGGAAATTAATAGCATGTGAATTTTTTCAAGCATATTTGCTTCTCCTAAAGGGTTTGAGATTTGATGCTCATGTTGAATTTTGGTTTTCCAATGTTTTCGATCAAAGCACAATGTTTTCAAACTAACTCACAAGCAATATAACATCCTAGCTCAATTGGTACATTTTTCTTGGTGAGCTTGCCTCATGCCCTTCATAGTAGAAGAGATGATTTTACATGCAACCAAAAATAAAATATAAAGGTATGTTAAGAATGAAGTCTTAACCTCTATATTTTAACCAAGATTAATTATGGCAAGTAACTTCTTGGAATCTAAGTTCCAATTCACCACTTTGATAAACTCGTTGGATGGATCAGTTGGTCACTGCAAACAAGGGTTTTAGTTTAGACTTTCCATTCATGGAGATTGGCCCATACGACGAGAGTCACTTTTCAAATCCATCTCGTCAGAGCCAACCGTTTGATACTGGTGTTTACTCCAATACCAACATTTATATCCTAGTTGGAAATACTCTTGGCTTTAGAGTGTTACCAATTGATTCATTCCCTTGGGTGAGTACTCTTTCCCCAAGGCAGACCCTTTAAGATAGACAAAAGTGAATAAACTTATTCATAGTTCAATCAACCCTTATTTAGAAACAAAGGGAGAACACATACAATAAGTTCACTCACACT
>VDFB02001021.1:0-12427 GCA_007258455.2 Sequoia sempervirens | reverse complement strand
AACCACGTTAAATTATTTGTATTATGATTTATTCTATGTATGTTTTAGTTTCTCTGTTTATTATATAAAATCTGCATTTAATTGTTAGATCTGCCATCTCTAACCCTAACAAAGATGGGGTAGGAGGAGAGACTTGAGAGAGAGAGATAGGGTAGAGGGTAGAGGATTTAAGGGTTTGGAGAGGGTTTGGAGTTTAAGGGCTAAGGGTTTAGGGTTTAGGGTTATGGGTAGAGGGGAGAGAGACAGAGGGATTCAATCAAAGAAAAAACCCCAACCTTAGGATTTTCCCAACACCATAAAAGACCAGTAACATAAGACAAGACAGGAAAGGAACACAAGGAGCAAAAATTGAAGCTCCATTAGGCTATGTTGGAATAATTATACACTAATCCATCCCCTAGGGTGTTTCCTCGTATCAAAACCAATCCCTTCTTCCTATCATTTGTTGACAAGGGCAATTGATCCAGGAAATCATCATATAGGTTTCTACTTAAATAATCAATCTTGCTAGAGTGCTACTTTGTCGGTGCCATCTTGAGTAAACTAGGGCTTCCTTGCTATCTCAAACCTTAGACAAACTAAAGCTAAAAAAAATATGAAATTATAAAACAAAACTTCTTTCACTTCCTACGTGTTCCTCCCTCTCTCGCCCTCTCTCTCACCACCTCTAGTGTGTCTCAACACTTCTAAACCCTACAAACCCTTAACTTCTTAAACCCTAAACCCTCTACCTCTACCCTTTTAACCCCATATCTCCCCTCTATTTTCTCTTCCCATTCCCTCCCTCCGCCTCCTATCAAGTCTCTCCCCTAGCAACACTCCTCTCTCCTTCGCCCTCTCACTCAATCACTCTATCTCAAGTCTCTCCCTCCTACCCCCTCTCCCTCTCTTAGGTCTCTCTCTCACCCACTCACTCCATCTATCTCTCTTCCTGATGGAACTTCAAATTTTGTTCCTTGTTTTCCTTTCCTGTCATGTCTTATGTATTTGGTCTTTCATGGTGTTTGGGAAAATCCTAAGGTTGGGGTTTTAGCTTTGTCTTCATGTAAATCCTAGTGTTTGTCTCACACCTTGGGTGGGATCTATTTCGCTGTTACTTTTGGAGGGCCTCTAAAACATCTTATGCCCCATCATTTCGTCTAAGGTTGGGTCTTTTTGGTCTTAATATTTTATTTCCTCCGTGGAATTTTATTTTTCCCTAAGTCTTGGTCAGCCCTGTGTTTCATCATTTTAAAACAACTTATGTCGATCATTTATCATCCACCTAGTGATGTCCCCCTCCTTTTAATAAATGTTTTATTTTGCAGAGGGTAATTTGTGTGACCATTGATCGACTGTTGTTTGATCTCAGCCATTCCCTGCCATCCCACGATGACCCCACCACAGTACTTTTGCTGATCATGATATTGCGGGTGGGTGCCACGTGTCCCATCTGATGAAGCCGAAGGGGATGAGTTTGCATGACTGTTGAATAATCGTCGTTTGATCTCAACGATTTCCTACCATTGCGTGATCAGAAATCACAAGGTCTTTATTGATCACAATATCATGGTCGACTGCCATGTGTCTTATTTGGTAAAGCCAAAGGAATAAGGGAAATACCTTGGTAAATTAATCTGGCTTTAATATGTTATACAACGGGTTACTAAAGTGTTCTTCAGATGCACATGTTTCAAATCTATGGAGATGTTATAATCTCGGCGGGAAAGCTGCTAGATGGTTAATGATAAAGCCGGTGACTATTTTGAAGGAACAAGATCATTGATGATCAGGATCTATGGTTGCCCGCTATTGCGTGATCAGAAGTTGCAAGGTCTTTACTGATTGCAATATCGCGGGTGACCGCCACGTGGATTTCCTTGGCAATGTATGGTATGGTGGGCTCCTTATTGCCATGTTGGTGATTGTGTCAACTTGTTTTGAAGGGAGTCATTCGATGATTTGATCAAACTAATGAATCGACTACTAATATTTAAATCAACATCAAATACGATTGGAGTCGTTCGTGTAGCATGTGAGTAAGCTTTAATGGTAGATGAGACACTTGTTGGCATGATTTGATTGAAATAAAAACAATTCTCTTGCTTTTATTGTATCACAAAGAATTCAAGTATTTTGCAAAGTAGTCTTAGAGCCAAAAGAAAAGTTGTGAGTTTCTACAACGAAGAATTGGGATTTCTGCAAACATAAAAGTCATGGTT
The DNA here is from genome assembly GCA_007258455.2 of Sequoia sempervirens. Taxonomy (NCBI): domain Eukaryota; kingdom Viridiplantae; phylum Streptophyta; class Pinopsida; order Cupressales; family Cupressaceae; genus Sequoia; species Sequoia sempervirens. The sequence goes on along the minus strand of VDFB02001021.1, from coordinate 10,226 downwards.
CCTGGTTATTCTGCACTTGAATTTCAAAAAAAATTTACTGTATGCTTGTTATTGGGCTTGTTGATAAATTTTTCAGGGCTATAGGTTGATTGTATTGTGGGGAATTGTAGGGTTTTATTCTGTAATTTCATTTTCTGGTTAGTCCTAATTATTTGAAGAGTGAAATAGTAAGTAAGCCCTAGTTTATCCAAGATGGTACCTCCAAAGAAACACTCTGGCCAAATTGATTATTTGAGTAGGAACCTATATGATGATTTCTTGGATCAATTTCCATTGTCAAAAAATGATAGGAAGAAGGGGTTGGTTCTGATGTGAGGAAAAATCCTAGGGGAGGGATTGGTATATAATTGTTCAAATATAGTTGATGCTATGGTTCCTCTTACATGTTTGGAGATGTTTAGACTGTGGTATGGATAGAGGAATTTTCCTCACCCTTTCTCAAATGGCTAGATGTATGATATGGGGAAGTTGGTTGTGCCAAATGTGTTCTTTGATATAGATTTTCTTAGGGTTGTGGTTGCAAGATATGACCCTATCACGCGGGTAATCAGGGACAATGATGGAAGGGTTCTGTTAAGCATTAATAGAGAAAAGGTCCAACTAGTTTTTGATTTGAGTTCTAGAAGGGCTGAGTTCAGATTGATTCATTCAGAGTAAATTGCTTTGCAAATCATTTCTTGGCCACTTTTTATTCATTGTGCCAATTTTAGGTTTCAATCCTAGCACGGTGATGCCCATTGCCTACATGTTCATGGGGGTGCAAATACAACGCCCCAATTTCTCTGTGACATGATTTTGCCTCCTTCTTAGCTGAAAGGATACATGAAGGGCTGTCAAAGTTGTTGTGGAATGATACAGGCACTCAATTCTTTTGGTATTCCATGTTGATGCATATGTTCTTGTGCAAGAATGTTGACTTCTTTTCTGAGAAGATGGAATTAAGGCAATTTGTTGATGGAGAAAGATTTCCTATACAAATATGGACTGTAGACTTATCGTGTAATAAAGAAGGCACCAATTATGTATAATTTGATAATTTATTTGCTTTCGTATTGAGGGCCAGAATGATGGTGAATGTACCCAGGACCCTTCAGGAATTGCATGATTTCCTCATACCGAAGGGGAGGAGGCCAAAATTAAAAGTTTACCATAATTGGGGTGACATTATTCCATACCCAGTCAGCACTGTTTTGAGGGTATACAATTTTCAAGGAACCCCCCATATACTTCCATACAATGTGCCACCAAGAGTGGGATTTGTAGAGGTTATGTGGCATATAGGTTGTATCCATGAGGATAACCTCACTGGGAGGGTTAAGGGAACCTTTTTCCCAGATTATACAGTGGTATCTAATTTTGTATTTTCAAAGGGAGGATGGGTACACTTTAGAAAATTCTTTGATGATTACCACTTAAGGTGTGGTCCAAATGATCTTGAGGGCTTCTTTCTCTTTTCAAACAGAGAATAAAGGGTGGAAAGTTTGTGCATGAGTTCAACTTTCTTGAGGACCTGATTAGAAACAAATTTGATCTAAATAGGCAGGAGTTGAACAAGGAGAAATGGATAGCTTATGATAAGCTATTAGATATTGTGAAAAAAATGGATCCAAAGTATGATCCATTGTTGGAGTTTAGTCCACATCATAAGAAAATTGATTTTCTGATGGAGAACTTCAAAGACATTATGGGCACCTTGAGGACCAAGAAGATAAACTTGGAATTGAGTCTGGGTGTGTAGGAACAAGGTGCCAGGCCAATGGAAACAAGGCCAACATACTAGCCTACAGAAAGGTGGCCCATTTATAGGAGGAAAAAGGATGATGACATTGATGAAGAAGAAGTGGACAAAAAAGGTAAACAAATAATGAAATTGCCTACACACCCAGGTCCAAAGCTCAAAACACCTAGGGAAATTAAGATTATTGATATGGAATCATCACTAGAAGATAGTCCTTCATCACCACCATCCAAACCAAGCCCTATAAGGAAAAGGACTGATTAGCCATCAAAAGATGCGATGGATGAGATTTTTGTTACTGATCAAGATATGCAGATTGGTATGCCTTCCCCTCCTAGGTCAGATGAATTGGTTTTATCTGATTTGGATATGAAAGGAAAATGTGTACAAGATGCAAGAATGGAGGCATGTAATGAGTTTCTTGATGATGATGCATTTATAAAAACTCTTGTCTTCTTCTAGTTGGTATGGAGGATGAAATTTGAGGAATATCAAGATAAATGTAAAAAGAGGAGAGAGTTGAGACTTGGCAGGTCAGACCAAGAGAATGATGAGGAAGTGAAAGCTAAATTAATGGAAGAATTCAAGAACATTACTCCTGAGGAAGGAAGAAAACTGGTGACTTAGGCTGGTGTATTGATTCTGCCTAAATGGGACATTTCAGATGCTATAGAATTTAATGCTATTCTAAAGTCCAAGCATCCCTTGCAAGACTCGAAAGAAGAGGTCAAGGTAGCACTACAAGACTCTGCCTTCAGTGAAGAGTATGAGACTTTGGCAATTTGGGCATTGGCCCCACAAGGGAGAAAGCCATATGTTATAGATATTAACCCAAATCTTAGAGGAGGGTTAATAATAAAAAGAGCTTCAGAGACCTCAACCACTTAGGCCACTAATCTAACTGTGAATGTGGCCAAATTGGCCCAAAAGACTACTGAAAGAGAAGAGTCTGAAAAGAAGAGCCTGATGGAGAAGTATAACCTTTTTATTGAGGAATACAATGAAATGCAGCAAAAGAATGTTGAGTTGCAAACTGAGGTGGATAGGTTAAGGTATAAACAGATTGGGGAGACATCAAGTGCTCCAGGAATCAGTTCATTACCTTACACATCAGTGTCAGTGCCTCCTACTTCTCCAATTCTTTCCAAACCAGGGTCTCCTAGTCAGAATCCTTCCCTCACCCATCCTTTAGAACAAATTGATGAAGAAACAGAGTGCTTTGTCGATCCTACAAAGAAGCAACTCATGCAGAAAATTGAGGAATTACAAGCATCATTAAAGGTAAGTGAGGAGGGATCTCTTTCAAAGCAAAAGGAGATTGTCACTACTTTCTTGAGGCACTATAATAGGTTTTGAATTCATGGGGATTTAATGTTGTATAACAGTACTAGCATTTGAGTTGAAATGATAAATTCAAACTCATGTCTATCCAATGTGGTGTGTATGATCCTTATTTTAGCTTTAATTCAAGGGATTAATTAAAATTCTTAAATGGGATTATAGGTGGATATGTTCTGTATAAGGATTTGATAAGTAGTATTGGGTTAGAATGCATATTGATGAGATTGTAATGCAATGTTATCAGGGATTGTATATGTTATGTGTTAAATCTGTCATAAACCCTTGAATACTTATGAATTTGACTCCCACAATGGATATATGGCACTGATCTAAGTTGTATGATTCAGTATTTGTTTGTCTTTACCTAGATCTTGCTAAAAATTGAAAATTAATGACCTATTTTATCTTGGGATTGTGTTGTAGTTATCTCATGCTCCAAATAGTTGATAATGTTGATGAATAGCCAATTCTATTCAATATTATCCTATTATGTTGAGCTATTAAATGAGATTATCTGTTATTGTTAATGTTGTTTATGATACTGGTGCAGAGGTTGTAAACACATTTAGGGATCACCCTCTTGGGTGTTGTAGAGCCCAAAGTGTAGGAGGCTTTTCTAAATTCCTTGTCAGTTGGTCTAGGTCCTTTGAGCTTCCCTTGATTGGGAATGGAAATTCCATAGGTAGATTAGAAGACCAACCTGGTTACATTGTAAAACAAAACTGACACTTCCCTCTACCCTTAACCTAAAACCCTAAACCCTTAACCCTTAAACCTTAAACCATCTACCCTCTACTCTTAACCCCCCTCCCTCTATCTCTCTTCCACTCCCTCCCTCTCTCTCTCTCTCAAGTCTCTCAAACCTACCCCCTCTCCCTCTCTTAGGTCTCTCTCAACCCTTAACCCTCCCTTCTTATCTCTCTCTCTCTCTCTCTCTCTCTCTCTCTCTCTCACTCTCTCTCTCTCTCTCTCTCTCTCTCTCTCTCTCTCTCTCTCCAAGTCTCTCCCTCCTAGCACCACTCCTCTCTTAGGTCTCTCTCTCCTTCCCTCACTCCAATCTCAATTCTCTCCTCCTACCCCTTCTCTCTCTCTTGGGTCATTTCTCTCACTCACTCCTCCTATCTCTCTCCCTTGACCTATGACTAAACCCTTAAGCCATCTTCTCTCTGCCCTTGTACTCCCTCCTCTATCTCTCTCCCTCCCTCCTCTCTCTCTCTCTAAATTATCTTCAATATCCTACCCCCTCTCCCTCTCTTATGTCTCTCCCTCCCTCACTCACTCCCTCTATCTCTCTCCCTTAAACCCTCTACCCTCTAACCTTAACCCTCCCTTCCTTTATCTCTCTCTTCCTCCTAGCACCACTCCCTCTCTTAGGTCTCTCTCTCACTCACTCACTCTATCTCAAGTCTCTCCCTCCTACCCTTCTCCCTCTCTTGGGTCAGCTCTCTCACTCACTCCTCCTCTGTCTCTCTCCTCCACCTTAGCCTAAGCCCTTAGAGCCATCCTGTCTGCCCTTAGCCTCCTCCTCTCCTCCTCCTCTCTCAAGTATCTTCAATATCTACCCCCTCTCCTCTCTTAGACCTCCTCCTCCTCCTCCTCTATCTCTCTCCTTGACAGCAAATACCCTTAACCCATGAAACCCTCTGCCTCTACCCTTAACCTCTCGTCTCTCTATCTCTCTTGCCTCCTCCTCTCTCTCTCCTTGGATCCTTCTATCTCTCTCCCTCTGCCCACAACCTAGGCCCATGACATAGGCTCAAACCCTTAAGCCCTCTGCCCTCTACCCTCTCTCTCTCTCAGAGTCTCTCCTCCTATCCTCTCCTCTCTCAGGTCTCTCTCTCTCTCACTCACTCTCTGTCTCTCCTCTACCCGCCAACCTAAACCTTAAAACCCTTAGCCCTTCGCTCCTAAACCCTTAAGCCCTCTACCCTCTACCCTCTCTCTCTCTCTAAAATCTCTCCCTCCTACCTCCTCTCCCTCTCTTAGGTCTCCCTCTATCTCTCTCCCCTCTACCTATTGGTTGTTTTTACTATAACCAGGTTGGTCTTCTAATTTACCTAGATTGAATTTCCAATTCCAATAAAGGGAAGCTCAAAGGATCTAGACCAACTGACGAGGATTTTAAAGACCTCCTACACTTTGGGCTCTTCAAGACCCAGAAGGGTGATCCCTTAATGCGTTTACAACCTCTACACCATTATCGTAAACAACATTAACAAAATCATATAATCTCATTTAATAGCTCAACATAATAGCATAATACTGAATAGAATTGGATATTCATCAGGAATATCAACTATTTGAAGCATGAGATAACTACAACACATTCCATAGTGCAAAATAGTCATCGATTTGTAATTTGTAGCAAGCGCTAGGTAAAGACAAACAAAATACTGAACCATACAAATTAGTACAACTTACATTAGTGCAATATATCCATTGAGGGAGTCAAATTCATAAACATCTAAGGGTGTATGATAGATTTAACACATAACATATAATATCCTTGAGAACATTGCTTTACAATTTTATCAACATGTATTCTAACCCAATACTACTTATCAAATCCTTATATAGAACATATCCACCTACAATCCCCATTTAAGATGTTTTGAATGCTTTGTGATACCAAAATCAGAAGAATAGTTGCTTTATTTTGATCAAACCATGGCAATAGATGTCATGTCCGCCATTAAAGCTTACTCAAACGTTGCACGAACAAATCTAATCACATTTGATGCAGATTCACATATTAGTCATCGATCCTTCACCTTGGTTAGATCATCGAATGGTTTCCTTCAAAGAGGATTGACATAGTCTCCATCATGGCAATAAGGGGCCCACCATACTACTCGTTGCCAAGGATATCCACGTGGTGCCCGCCCGTGATTCGCAATCAATAAAGACCTCACAAATTTTGATCACATGATGGTGGGAAACTATGGATCTCAACCATTGGAAATCTTGTTCATTCAACATAGTCGCCAACCTGTTTGTTAACCATCGAGCACCTTTCTACCGAGATTATAACATCTCCGTTGATTTAAAAAATGTGCATCTTATAACTGCTTTAGTAACCCGCGACATAATGTATTAAAGACGCATCAAAGTATTTATCATTCCTTCGGCTTCACTGGATGAGACACGTGGCACTCACCCGTGATATCACGATCAACAAAGATAGTGTGGTGGGGTCATCGCAGGATGGCAGGGAACGACTGAGATCACACAACAATTGATCTATGGCCATGCGACCTTCTACAAAATAAAAACATTTATTAGGGGAGAGGGCCCAGTAGTTGTACAGGGTTCAATAGTCGCGCACTCAATCATGATGATAATACCCAGTCTTAACACATTTTTATACTATATATTGTAAATAAACAGTCCAAATGTAAATAAAGAAAAAACCAAATGTTGATAAAAATGGAACCATACTTGAACACATGAGAACCTCTAAATGTTGTATGAAAAAAACATAAATACATTCATGAAGAAGTGAAATAAGTATTTTTTTGTTTCAAATAAAATATCATAACTCTCCACTATAAGTATATCATTTAAAAAATAAAATACTCATTTAATCAAATAAGACACTCATTTAAACAAGTATTGTTATCATAGTGAAAAAATATTTTTCTTATGTGTACAACAATTGGGGTAGCAATGTACAAGCATTGGATAATTGTATATTAATAGTTTGTCCTATCACAAATATAAAAGGTGAGCACAATAAATAACATGTATTTTCCCATTAAATGTGAAGGATTTTCAAAAAGTTTTAGTGTTCAACTATTGGTCCATTTTTGTTCAATATAAGTTGTATTTTAAATCATTATGTGTTGTTTTTATAGCAACAAATAGATTTTTTGTGTTCAACTATTAGTCCATATGTGTTGAATATAAAAGGTAGAGATATCAAAGATTTATGGTTATCAATGAGTATTTGGTCCACTTAGGTTGTATATTAATTTTAATTTAAATAAAAATATCATATTCTACAAGCAACAAATGATATTTTTTTGCTTCAACTATTGGGGTTCCATGATTAAGTTTTGGTTGAACCTTTAAAAATTCAAATTTTAGACACTTCTCAAAGATGCTGCCCGATGTGGCAAGTTGCCATGATAGTGGCACCTCAAACCTTAGTTATAGATAAATAAGAGACCATTCTACATTTCAAAAGAAAAATGAAGGTTCTACAATATTCCAGTGAATTGCTACATGCTGAGAAAGTTAGCCTGCATGACTACTGGGCCCACTCCCCTAAAGGAATAAGGGGACATCACTAGGCCAATGACAAACAATGACATAAGTTTTTTTAATGAGGGAACATAGGACCAACAAAATACTTAGGAAAAATAAAGTCAGGCGAAGGAAATAAAATAATAAAACAAAAGGGGGCCCAGCCTAGACAAAGCGATGGGGCTCAAGTCATTTAAAACCTTCCCAAAATGTAGCGGCCAAATAGATCCCATCCAAGGTGTAAGATGAACACTAGGGTTTTACACATGAGAAGACGAAATTAAAACCCCAACCTTAGGATTTTCCCAAACACCATAGATGACCATAGACACAAGGCAGGATAAAATAGAACACACAGAACAAAACTTTGAAGTTCCATCACTACCCATAACCCTAAACCATTAACCCTTAACCCTTAAACCCCAAACCCTTAAACCCTCTGCCCTCTCTCTCTCTCAAGTCTCTCCCTCCTGCTCCTCTCCCTCTCTTAGGTCTCTCTCTCTCTCACTCCCTCTCTCTCCCCTCTATCCTAAACCCTAAATCCTAAACCCTTAACCCGTAAACTCTAAACCCTTAAACCCTCTACCCTCTACGTTTAAGCCTCTACCCCTTATCTCTCTCCCACTCCCTCCCTCTTTCCCTCTCTCTCTAGATTCTCTTTAGGTAGCTTCACTAGTAGTCCATACTAGTAAGTTTAGTGAGGAAACCACTAAGAAGGTGAAATAAGATTATAATGAGAAGTTAAAGGAAATCATGCACTTAAAAGAAAATCTGAGTGAAAATTAATCATTAATAAATAATCTTTGATCATAGTTCTAATTTTTGGATTAAAAGGTGTTACTGACCACTCCAAGCACCTCTAAAATTAGTAGTGTTTCAAAACAAGATGTGGAAAGGTTAAGAGACACATAAATTATGGTTAATGAAAAGGCCAAATTATATAAGGAATGTTCAAAATAAATGGTTAAATGTGTTTTCATGGAAAGACTTCAAAGCTTGATAAGATTGACTAAAGACCTATCAAAGTGCCATGAAAATTTTATTGCAACAGAAAATCAAAGGAATAGCCTTAAACCACAACTAATAGGAATCAAAATAAATTGGATCTCTAGGGTGTTCCCTATAATGATGATTTATAGAAATTCCACGAATGCTATTTGGAGTTCAAATAAGATATTGGTCAAGTATATGAAGTTTTTGTACTTTTATTTGAAACAAATTCTTCCATAGAAATTTTGAAAGATGATTTATGAGTGAAAATGGAATAGTTTAAACTTCTTGTTCAATCTAATACCGCAACTCTTGTGAGCCCTTATGGAAGAAAGAAAGTAATGACACTTTGGAGGGAAGAGTTCAAGGATCATGTTCCCCTATTTTTAAACATAATCATCACCAATGAGAGAGTGGGTCCTATTCCATTAAACAATCAAATTGAAATTATTTTTATGTTGAAAACAAGAAAACATAATTTAATCAATTAAATCAAGGTCATATTAGATTTCATATTTGAGATCAACATAAATAAAACAAAAAAAATAATCAATTGATGTTAAATGGCTTTGTTATGAGGAGTTCAATAAGTGGTAAAGGTCATATTTTGAGAAGTATTTAATAATATTTCTATTTTTTTAATGTTGAAGTCACTTATAAAGGATGACAAACCATTTTGACAATATTTGTCTAATATTATAAAGTAAAGGAACAATTTTCAGTCATCCATGTGAGATGAGCACTATCTCTCTATTATAACTAGATCGTGTTTGCTTATGTAAGATACAATTAGTGAAATTAATTCGTAATATTATTTTTAATAAATCAATATCAAGACACACATTTATTTATTTTGTGTTGAAATATTGTTAGTATTTCATTCAATTGATGATTGCAAAATTTTCTATCAACGATTACTTTAAGGTATATCTTGTTGCATGAATGTTGTATTCCCTCATTTCCTATATTATCTCGTGTATGTCATACCTTATTATCTTCACCATAAATATTTCATTTTTCTTCATTTCAAATGATTACTAATTCCCATATGCATAATTTGAATAATTTACAATTTCTTGAACACTAATGCAACACTATTATAGGAATATATTGCCCTCAAATATTGAAGATAGAAGAGTAGGCTTGTCAAATAAAAGAAAAGCCTCCATAATTTATAATTTTAGTAAACAAAAAGAAAATGGTTCAATGGGTGAGGGTCCATCAAAAATAAATTACCAATAAAATGCACCTAACATTCAAGGATTCTATTTGGACTACTTTGACAATAAGTACACCTTGAAAAAAATCTTGAAGGAGATATGGATAATGTAGTTCACTCTCATAGTGAAAGTATGAACAACATCTTCATGTAGGGAGAAAATATCCATTCTACTAGTATTGGTGACCTTGAATTTTAAATCTTGTTGAAGAGACATAAATCATGTCAATGGTACATGCACAATTTTTTTTAGCTCAAATGAGTTTCTAAGTATCCATTAATACAACTTGCAGAGAGTAAAGATGGATTGGATGTGTAAATATTATGCCACTACAAGATTTGCAACTAGAAATATAAGAAAGATAAGACATTATCACTCAAATTAGACATGATTAAGAAGCATATATGTAAAATTATAAAAAGGTAAATATTGAAAGGAAGCAAGGTACATAAAAATGCTTCCTATACCAATTTTCTGCATAACATTGAAATGGAGGGAAAAGGTGAACCTTATGTTTTAGTGTATAAAACCTAAGGTTGATTCCACTTTTCCCATGGATTTCATTAGAATGCAAGTCAACAAGGTGAATAGATTGACTTTCAACCAAAAAGGTGAGCCAATCAAGCCTAGATTTGCATTCTTGGGGCCTTGGAAATGGATTGGAATGATTTGGAATTAATTAACCTAATTAT
>VDFB02001020.1:0-17131 GCA_007258455.2 Sequoia sempervirens | reverse complement strand
ATATATGCCCATTATCTAGGAAAATAGGTTCTTCTGATAGCACTGGCAGAGAGATGACACTCAGAGACCTGTTCATTTCACATGTCAATGGGAGAGGCTACTATCACTTTGGAGGACATTTATAGGATTTTGTGCATTCCGATTAGAGGAGAGTGAGTGGTCTATGATCCACACCAAGGAATTTAAGCTTTGACAAAGTATTATGAGCCTAGTGATGTCATGCAGCTAGGCATTGATGGTTACGAGATTAGGTGGGAGTTTATGGTCGAGTGTTATGTGTGATGGGATGCTATGCTATGCTATGCACTTTTATTGCTGGTGTGATGATTCTTGATTGCCGTGGTCATGGGTTTCCTATTAGATGGGGAGAGGTGCTCGTTAGGATGAGGTGGGATAAGACTATGTTTGCATGGGGGCCATGTTTACTTGGGATGCTTTATCATTAGCTATGAGACTACCTTATTGATGATCTAGGCCTAGGAGCATATTCCCATCTTTCGACCACCAGTTTAGAGACTGCAGCTTGTCGAGGGTATGCCCTATGTTTACTTGTATGCGGGCACATTGTAGTAGACCAAAGTTGGGGACATAGGATTTTAAAGCCATCACATTGACACATTGATGGGATTTGTTTGGAGGCCATACAAAGATTGTGCGTAGTGGCCAAGAGAGGGTGATCATTTGTCTTTGTGCCAACAGTTTAGATATCTAATTGGATGGTCAGTCTAGTCACAACTGATCATTGAGATGTGCCTGCCCCAACAAGTACTACACCAGTTTAGGGAGCAACAAGATGTTCCTATGGGGATTGTAGAGTATGCCTAATTGTCCAAGAGACCATGTGGGGACTAGCTATATCAGTGAAATTAGAAGAAAAATAGGTGGATGGACTAGTAGCACAACAATGGGCATAGAGCGAGGGTCCAGTGAATCCAGGGACTACAACAGAGTTTGATACATTGTGGTAGACTCACAGGCCATAACCATTGATGGATTCATATCAACCAGTGTTATTTGATCGATGGTCAGTTGTACCATGGGTGTGCTGAGGAGGCTAAGGAAGCAGGGATGGTGGCAGGGATGGAGGTAGAGGAGATGGAGGGAGAGGAAGAGGAGATCGAGGGGGAGGGGATGGTGGAGGAGGAAAGGAGGGGATGGCGAGAGGTAGGCCATGATGGTGCGGCAGTGTGTCAAGTGAGTGCCATTAGCTGCGATCCCGGAGGAGGGAAAGGAGGAGAGAGAGGAGGAGGTTAGGAAGGAGGACGAGCAGCTAGAGGGGGAGGTTAGAGCCAAGGGAGAGTAGCCAACAAGGAAACCAGAGGGAGAGATGTTGAGGGAGGAGGAGGTATATATTGGAGAGGAGGCGTTGGATGTCAGTGAAGCGGAGGAGACAACCAGTAGAGAGGAGGAGATTGGAGGAGATGATGAGGATATAGATATTGATGGAGAGGATGACATGGATGAGGCTGAGAGATAACTAAGGGAGCGGATGGTGGATGGGGAGGAGGATGTAGCTAAGAGGCCACCTTTTCCTAGAGATTCCATAGTAGACTAGAGGTTGGCAGACATGCATAGTAGACTAGATGAGGCCCTCACTCACATTAGGACCATGGAGGCAAAGAAAGAGGTGACAAGGGATCAGGCTATGATCTAGCAGTAGGAGGCATAAAGCTAGTGCTCAGAGTTTGCTCAATTATGCACTGGACCAATGGGGGATATTTCCAAGGAGTTGGCAAGGGTTAGCATGAGCCAAGGATAATATAGGATGTTGTATGAGAGAGCGGTGTCAGCAGATCAGTAGGATCCTGATTTGTCTCGAACTTAGACTGGGACAAGCAACGGTAGCAGCAAGAGTCACAACAGCTGTAGCTAGAGCAGTGTGGATGGATCCATGCCATCTAGATAGTCTTTAGGTCACAAGTCACACCATAGTCCCAGGTACTCCTCAGGCCATAGATCTAGCCATTGCCATGGGTTAGTATCATTAGGACACAGGTCTCAACATAGTCAGCCACCTATCACTAATCCATTAGCCTCATAGACCTAGCCTGTCGTGTCTTCACAAATTCCATCAGTTCCTACCATAGGTCATCAATCATCTCGTTCTTCTCCTCGAGGGGATGAGGAGAGCACAACTTAGGGAATTTATTGTTATCTTGTTGTTATGTTGGGACATTTGATATATTGACTATCGAGCCTACGAGCTCTATTTTTTGGGATTCCTCGAGACTCTATCTTGTGACATGATTTTACGATATATATGATGCAGTTTTGGCGTAGACTATATGCTATGTGTTATGTGATGATGCATTATGACATGATTATGTTTATGTGATGTGATTTATGTGATGATTCCTATGATGATGCATTTTATTTGGATGGGATGTATGCATAAATATGATGGTTATTTATGATTATATGCCATGATGATACTATGTTATGTAAGATGGTTATATGATGATGATGATGATATTCTTATTTATGCCTAACATTGTCTATGTGATGCCATGCTTATGATTATGAATGCATTAATGTATGATTATGTATGTATGGATAATGCGACATGTGATGCTTTATGTGATGATCCTAAATGTGTATGCATTAGTGGTATGGATGATGTATGAAATTTTTTAATGCACTTATATATTATGTGAATGTAAATGAATTGATGCAAATGATATATTTATGCTAATGACGTGAATGCAAATATGTGAATGGATAAGTATGTACATTTTAATGAACTAATGCAATTTCTATATGTGAGAATGTATGCAATTATATTTTGTATGTGCCGGGATATCATTAGGAGGCAAAAGAAGAGCAAAATGATCAGTGACAAAAGGAGATGGATGTTATGCGAGAAAGAATCCTTCAATATACGCCGCAAAGAACTTAAATAATAGATATGTTCTTAATCATCATTGGTCGACATTGTAATGGATAAAAAACACCATGATATGACATAAATCAATGGTGTGCAAGGTTGTACCATCACACAGAAAAAGCAGTCACAGACAAGGATGATCATGAATCATAGTAGGAAGTCAGTTGCCCCAATCTTCTTGTCACAACCAACCACAAACAAGAAAGACAAGAAATAAAAGCCATGAAACATCATTGCTCCTAACCCGATGACTGAATTGATAGTTTGACTTGTTTTGATTAGAATTGATCATGATGCCCATGCTGACATGCTAATTTGGTTGAAATGCAATTTCTCAAGCACCGCCAAAGTTTGTTTAATATTTTTCATTTTAGGATAATTCTGTTTGATTTGAAGATATCTAACGTGTGTGATAGTAAATGTCATGAACCCTAATGGATTGACCTAGTGTGGCCTTGGGGACTCATCGATAGATGGCCTTGCCTATGTCATACACTTAGAGACCTTGTAGTTCGACATGACCAAATGAATTTGTCTTGATTGATCAAAGATTGAGTCATGATTTTATTTGGATCAACCTAAAAGGACTGACCTAATGTCTCAGGGGCCTAGAGATGAGCCTTGCCTACGTAGAAAATGCATAGAGACAACATAGTTTGACAATGACAAAGACTCCATTGACACAACCGATTTTGATGAATCCATATCTTTTTTTTGGAATTTTGAAAAGTTATGTGATTTTTGTGTTTTTGACATATTTTGATTTATTTGGAGTTTTTTTTTTTTAGGACATTTTTTGATTTTTAGGGATTTTCTCAAGACTTTTTATGATTTTTAGGTCTTTTCTCAAAAAAATTTTTAGGACTTTATGGTTTTTATGATTTTTTCAGGACTTGTTATGATTTTTGGCACCATGTGGGATACCCACTACAATTAGGTGATAAAGGATTGCTCCCAATCAGGTTGAGGATTGGCCAAGAAGGAGAAAAAAAAGGACATGCTCGGGGTGAAAGATGGATGGTATGCAAGACTTGATGTCAACCATTGTCAGCCATGGAAAGAAATGGTAGGATGCTATGATGAATGTCGTGAGAGTGTCAAAAAGTTGGGTGTTTATTATGGACAAAGGTAGATAGAGTGATAGTAGATGGTGAAGCAAAGACTGACTACATATGGCACCTGTTTGCTAGGTTTTCACCATGGTACTTATCTAAAGCACTTGTTTACCAGTTTTTCACTATTGGACGAATTATTTCTCTTTACTATTTTGGTCATTTTTTTTATTTTTTTGGTGTCACCAAGACGCCTATTTTCCAAGTTTTCATCAAGGTGGTGATTTTTTGTATTTTCCAATTTTTTTGTATTTTTTTGCTTTTTAGCCTAGCTCTCTGATGTTATACGTTGAATTTTTGGAGATGCGGACTATTGATGGGTTCTATCAATTGTTCACTATCTAGAGTGGCCAAATGGTAAGCTCCAGAACCGAATGAGGTAGTGATGATATGAGGACCCAACCAATTAGGCTCGAACTTGTCGAGCTTCTCTCTATCAGATTGATTCCTAGGATTTTGTATTGAGACCAAGTCGCGAATGTCAAACTTTCAGACCATGACTCTTTTGTTATAACTATGGAAAAGGTGATTATGAGATTCCTATAAATGATTCAAGGCATTTTGCATTCATTCATCTAAAATTTCCAACTCATGCAGTCATGACTGTCGATACTCTTCGTCATTGATCAAGCCCTTTAGGGAGACTCTGAGAGGGAATTTTCACCTTGATGGGCAAGATGGATTCGGCTCCAAAGACCAAGGTGAAGGGGGTGGATCCTGTAGGCATGTAGATGTTGGTGTGGTAAGCCCACAGAGTAGGGTTAAGTTTTAAATGTCAGTCACGACCAACATCATTGATGGTCTTCTTAAGAATTTTGATAATTGTCTTATTAGATGCCTCAGCTTGACCATTTCCTTGTGGGTAGTAAGGTGTGGAGAAATGGTGTTGAATGTGGAATATTTCACAAAGCTCACGGACATCTTAATTTTTGAAGGGACGACCATTGTTTGTGATGGATTGTGGAACACCATACTGGAAGATGATGTAGTTGATGATAAATTTGGAAATATGCTTGCTAGTTATGTATGTGTGTGCAGCATGTTTTCTAACCCTAAATGATACAAAACAAAAGAAATGCAAAAGAAAGAACAACACAATACAACACCTCAAGATTATCCTAGTTAAACTTGAACAAAACAAAGATTAAAACAATGATTTTACCTTGCCCAAGTTAATCAAATGGTTGGCCTTGTTGATTCGTTTGATTTGTGTGCTCCTAGATCAATTTTGGCAACATAATGACTTGTTTTAGCTTGATTTGGATGCAAAGATGGTGGGTTTTGGTTATGGATGCAAGATGAAAGTGTATAATGGAGAGGATGAATGCTTGAGAGTGTGTGAGAGAATAATGCCAAAAGGAGAGAAAAATGGCTAAGTGCTAGTCATTTAATGAAGAGAGATTAAATGGATAGTGGAGATTGAAAGAGGACAAGAGATCAATGGCTCAGATCAAAGAGTTGACTAAAGGAATTAAAAGTTCCTTTTAATGTGCATGGGGATGATAAAATAAATTTAATATTCCTTAGAAACCTTGGATGAATAAAATGGAATTTAAAATTCCATTGGAAATGACATGGGGATTGTAAATGGAATTAAAAATTCCATGAGAGGACCTTGGAAAGACAAAAAGGAATTAAAAATTCCTTGGGGGATGAGAGAGGAATTAAAAATTCCTCAAAAGGACCTTGGGAAGACAAAAAAGAATTAAAAATTCCTTGGGCGATGGGGAGAGTTGACCAAAGGGGTTGATTAGACTAGCTAATCAATGATTAGAAGACAATTAGGTGACTAAAGAGGATTAAGAGCCAACTTGAAAAAAGTTGGAGGATGTGACACATCCTAATCATCTATTAAACATGTGCACACTCCTAATGATGGAAATAGGAGGTAGATTAGGATTAAGAAAAAGTGATGGAGGATGTGACATGTGAGGAATTAAATAACTGTCTTATTTATTTAATTATTTTGAGGAAAAGGGGAAAAGGGGTAAAGTATTTAATTATTTAACTAAATACCTTAGGGATTTAGAGGACTTTAGGGGTATTAATTAAATAATAGTGATATTACTTAATTAATGCAGATAAGAGGATATTTAGATGAAAAAAATTAAATTTGACCAAATGTAAGTGGCCAAATTTAGGCGTCTACAACATGTAAGGGGGATGGCTTCGACCCACTTGGTGAAATACTCAATGGCAGCGATAATGAATTTATGGCCATTCGAGGAGGTGGGATGGATTTTTCACACGAGGTTGAGTCCCCATTGTGCAAAGGGCCAAGGAGAAGTGATCGACCGAAGTTCCTATGTTGGCACATGAATAAAATCACTATGTATTTGGCATTGGTGACATGTTCTTACAAACCCACGTGCATCTTTTTCCATAGTCAGTCAATAATACCCAAGTCTCGTGATCTTCTTAGCTAAGGTTGAGCCACTTGAATGAGACCCGCATATACCCTCATATACCTCATGTAAGGTTTTCCATGCTTTTTCAATGTCGAGACATTGAAGAAGGGTATTGTCAAAGCTACGATGGTATAAGGTGTCACTGATGATGGCATATCGGGCGGCTTTGCAGATGAAGGATTTTTTTGGTTGTTGGAAAGGTTCATTGGAAGGGTCTGGGATTGAAGGTAATCATATATATCTTGATACCATGGTGATTTGGGACCAACAAGATCATAAACCATTTTTGACTCTGGAATGTCATATGCGGCAACGAAAAGCTATTCCACCAAGAACTCAAATTGTGGCATGTTGCTAGGAATGTCTAAAAGAGATCCAATTGTAGCCATTATGTATGCTACCTTATTTTGTGCCCTAGGAATCTGTTCAAAGGAAAGCATATGGAAATATGAGTGAAAGTTATCAACCATGTGTTTGTAGGGCATTAACTTTTCATCCTTGGTTTCATATTCATCATTGACCTGGTTGATGACCAACTGAGAATCACCAAAGACTAGCAGTGTTTTGATTTTCCATTTAATAGCCATTTGGAGTCCTGTGATGAGTGCCTCATATTCTACAACATTGTTTGTACATGAGAAAGCAATTCATAATGACTTAGGAATGGAGTCCCCTTGTTGTGTGATGAATAGTATGCTTGTTCCTGAGCCATGACTAGTATGAGATCCATCAAGTAGAGCTTCCAAGGTGATTTAGGCTCCACATGAAAGATAGAATCATCAGGGAAATTTTCTACCAATGGAAGATTGCCTTGCATGGGTGCATCTACGAGTTGATCAACTATTACCTATCCTTTTATAGCTTTTCATTCCACATACTGTATGTCATACTCACTCAGTATCATAACCCATTTTACCAATCGACCTATCAATGCTACTCAACTTAGGAGATACTTCAATGGCTCAATATTTGCCACTAGTTGTGTCTTGTGATTCAACATGTAATATCTTAACTTCTGGGCAGTGAAGACAACTGCAAGATAGGAATGTTCTATAGGTGTGTAGTTGAGTTCATATCCAACCAATGTGCAATTGATGTAGTATATAGCTCTTTCTTTTTCATCATGGTCATTTAGTGCAAGCAATGCCCACAATGTTGAAGTGGTTGCAGAAACATACATGATCAAAGGTTTTCCTTCAATGGGTGGCATTAGGACAAGTGGTGTCAATAGATAATCTTTGATCTATTGGAAGGCCACTTGACATTTATTTGTCCATACAAAGGGGATAGCTTTGCATAGGAGATATTGAAATGGTTGGCACTTGTCTACTAGTTGTGCAATGAAGCATCAAATAGACTATAATCTTCCTTGCAATGTCCTTAGCTCACTGATTCCTTTTGGTGGAGGCATGTCTAATATTGCTTTCACTTTAGCGAGATCCACTTCAATGCCTCTATGAGAAACTATGTACCCAAAAAAATTTCTTGAAGTCACACCAAACACACATTTCTTAGGATTCAAATGGACCTTGTATTCTTCTACTCTTTTGAATATTTTATCTAACATTTTGAGATGATCATTGTGTGTCATATACTTTTCCAAGAGGTCATCCATGTAGTCTTCCATTAGTGTTTGCATGAGGTCATGGAATATCGTGGTCATGGCTCATTGATATGTGGCACCTGCATTCTTAAGACCAAAAGGAATGACGTTCTAACAATACGTACCCCAAGGAAAATTGAATGTTGTTTTGTGCTGATCTTCTGGGGTGATCTAAATCTGATTATAACCCAAGAAACCATCCATGAGGGACAACATCTGATACCCTACTGTAAGATCAACTATGATGTCTATGTTGGGTAAGGGAAAGTCATCCTTTGGGAATGCCTTGTTCAGATTACAAAAGTCTATATAGATACGTATTTGACCATTCAACTTAGTGATAGGCACAAGTTTTGAAATCCAGTCAACATAGTCTATTGATCTTATAAACCCTGCATCTAACAACTTCTTGAGCTCAGCTTTGACTAACAAGGCAATTTAGGGATGCATCTTACACAACTTTTTCTTAACTGGTTTAGCATCTAGTAGCAACGGTAGATGGTGCAAGACTAATGTTGGATCCAATCTAGGCATATCAGCATAGGACCATGAGAAGTTAATCTTGCGTTCTAAGAAGAATTTTTGAAATTCAGGCTTTTCTTGCTCTGTCAAAGATGCTACAAAGAGAATAATTTTGGGATCCTCTGCTATGGCTATATTAACTTCTATGGTGTCCTTAATGAGCATTGCTAATTTTTCCTATGTAATGGGGAGAAAGTCCAATCCTCCATCCTTGGGCGCCTCGAAGAGGTTTTCACCCTTGGATACGTCCTTTATTCTTACTTTTGTATCATTAGAAGGTGCCTTGCGGTTTTCACCTAAAGACATGTCTTTTTTGCTTTATTTTTTATTTTTATTATTTTTGCGGCTAGAGGATTGCATGGTCTCCCTAAAATATGCTACACAATCGAGATCTATGGCAAATCCAACCTTGTGGTCCACACTTGGTATGCCTTCATAGAGTCCCATGAATTTTGTGATGACTTCATCATTCTAAAATATGTCCATAGCGAGTGAGTCTTATTGATCCCAGTCAATGAGCTATGGGTAGATAAGGTAGATACCATCATCAGCATTGGAAAATGGTGGGGATGATGCAAAAGGCATGTAGACTGATGCAAAAAGGGTAAAGATGGAATTGTTGTCCTCAAAGTCCCATTCATATTTTATTGAGTAGTTATCTTCATTAGGAAAATCATATTCATTGGAAAAATAGGGGAAAAATGGATTGGAATCATGGTCAAGAGTGTCATGTGGCCCGTCAAAAAATTCAAAATGATGATTGATAGGGTCAGATGGCCAGACAAATGAGTCAAAATGATGTTCAGAAGTGTTAGATGACAGTGAAGGTTTATCATTATCATGAGGCCAAAAGAGTCCTACCCAGTCTTCTCTTTTTAACGGGACTTTAGGAGGATCTTTAGGAAGGTCAAATTTGAACATTTGTCTGAATCATTCATCAAAGGAAAGGTCACCAGGTTCTAAAAAAAATTCATCAAGGAAATAGTCACTCAAGGATCTTTGAGAACCAAATTCCCATTCATGTGAGTTAGTTTCGGTAAAGGAATCTTCAATGGTCTCGACACTTTTAGAAACATTCTCACTTTCACCTGAAAGTACATGGGTACATTGATCATCAATTTTGAGTAACCCAAACCATAACCCAAGATACTTTGGTCTTCCATAAGGAATTATAGGTTCTCGTATTCCAGTTTTGTCTTTGCCAAGGCCACTAGTTCCATCATAGCCTTTGCCATATATCTGTATTGGTAATGGGGACGGGTCTTCTAATTCTTTGTAAATCCATGCTAATATTTCTTCAATGTATTCTTTGTCTAGTTCTCCCCATTTTGCAAAATTCATTGTCAAAGGAACTTTGAAAATCTCTTTGGGCTCCATTCTAAAACAAGGCCTACCATAAGCTTTTGGGGACTTGGGTATTTTAGTGATGCAATAGGCCATGTTCAATTTGTATTCTCCACAACCTTGGTCCTAGATCTTGATATTAGGAATGGGTTTCGGGATGGTAGGAGATGGTGTGGCAGAAGAAAAAGGAGTGGATGTGGATGGTTTGGCGAGTGTGGATGGATTGATGTATTTGGAAGAAGAGGATGTTGAAGCTTCTTTGTTAATTGGCACTTGGTGTTCTAAAATACCTCTCAAATTGGTATAGTACTAGAAGGGATCAAGATCTCCATGTATGGTAATTTTGGTGCCATTAAAAGGAAACTTCAAGCATTGGTGGTAAGTGGATGGTACAACTTTTAAGGCATGGATCCAAGGTCGACCAAGTAAGATGTTGTATGGTAGCTCAAGATCTAGGACCTGACATGTTGTATCCACAATGACTGGCCCCACACGAATAGGAAGTGTGATAATACCCCTAGAGGAACATTCCTCATCATCATAAGCCTTTATAACAATGCTCTTGGTAGCGTCTACACAAGCATCAGAGAAGCCTAGTGCTTTAACCAGTTTTAGGGAGCATATATTCAATCATGCTTTGCCATATACTAAGACTCATCTAACCTTATGTTTATGGATGAAGACTTCGATATGCAATGCATCATTATGAGATGGTTTATGTGATGAATAGTCTTGGTTTGAAAAGGTAATGTGATGGGGATTGTTCAAGTATCCCACCATGGCTTCAAATTGGTTGGCATCAATGTCACTAGGGACAAAAGACTCTTGCAAGGTCTTGTTAAGTATGGCTTTGTGTGCAAGAGAGATGTGTAGTAGCTTGAGTATGGAAATCTGAGCGGGCATTTTACCCAATTGGTCAATGATATTAAATTTTCCCTTGGGTTGTGACTGTTTAGAAGATGGACCAAGTATTGTGATCTTTGGCTGTCTAGCAGGAGGACTAGCTATTGTTGCCTTGCCTCCATGAGTGGTGACATTACACTAGAGAGTTTTCTTGATGGTAATAGTATTGTAATGTTTGTCAAAAGCTCAGAGGTGGTTAATGATGGGTCCATCGAAATAATCAAAGGCGGCGAGAGTGTAATTGGCTCGATTGTTATTATTCTTTGGTCCTGACGTAGAGGGGTTGCTTGAACCATGATCTTGCAATGGGTTTTTATGAATAATATGGTCTGAGTTTGAAGCAAATTGTTGTCCATCTAGTTCAATGGTGCAATTTTCAATAAGATCTTGTACAAGATTTCTTAATTTTTGATAGAAGAAAGTTTTATGCCCTTTTGCTTGGTGGTAATGACAGAATGCATTATCGTCCCACCATGATGGCTTGAACTGTCTAGGGTCATATAGCTTAGGGTCCTGCAATGTGATGACACTATTTTGGAGGAGCTTCTTAAGGACAACTTCAATTGGTTCACCCAAGGCAGTGTATGTGTGTCTCTTTGGAAATTGTCTAGTTTGACGTGGTTTCCCTTGGTCTTGATTGTTCTAATTTTTTTGGATGGAATTTGTGGTAGGTGTCGATGTGGTCAATGGTGCATTTTGAGGTTGAGCTCCTTTGAGCATGATTGCAAGACCTATCGCATTTACTACTTTAGTGTCAACAACGTTGTCATTGGTGATGTTCTTGTTTTTGACCCAATATTTGTTTTTGTCAACAGGTGGGTTCAGACTTGTGTTCTTGTTTCCATATTTAAGTTATCCTTTAGCAATAAGGGATTTTTCAAGTTGGACTCATTTTTTGGTGAGGTCTGCAAAAGTGGCGTAAAAATGAACTTGTAAATTGTATCTTAATGGGCACACAAGGTTTTGGAAAAACATGTCTACCTTTTCCTTTTCTGGTATCTTGACTTGCTAAGCTTCTCCATATTTGGAAGAATGGAATGAAGGTATTTCCAATTTCTTCTTGAGTAAGCGTACATAAACTGGTAATGGTAGCATCAGTGTTGATGTTATAGGAATAATTTTGTACAAATTTATAAGTTCCTCCCATGACTTTATTCCTTTGGGAAAGGTGGCAAACCATTCGAGTGAGGTACCCGCGAGACTCCTAGGGAAGAGCCTCATTAGATAAGTATGTTCATATGCAACATCCACACAATTGGTTGTAAATTCTCTTATGTGCTCAAGGGGATTTGTCTTGCCTTTATATTTGGTGAAGTTGGGTACCAAATATCCTAGAGGAAACTGTGGCATGTATAAACTTGTGTCAAATGGGTATGGACATAAGTCATATGATGTGTGTGTCTTTTTGTGTTGCAATTACATGTTCTCCATTTGTTTTTGCAAGGTTGCAAGTTGACCTGTGAGTGCATCAATTATGGGGTTATTTCTGGCATCACACATGTTGGTGATGGGTATTCCACGAGTTCCCATTTGTTGTGATGATGTGTTTTAATTTTGTTGTGGGATGTGTTGTTGTGGAATGTGCGATGCATTTTGGTTTGGAATTTGTTGGTATTGAGAATTTTGATTAGGAATGTGTTGTTGTGTATGGATGTGTGACGCATATGTGGGTATGTGCACTCCAACAGTGTTGGTTTGTATTTGTGGAAAATGTTGACTTAAGTGTTTTGATGTCCAAATGAGGTCATGTGTTGTGTTGTATACACCTAAAAATGGTCTAATTAATTAAATACATTTATTTAATTAATTAATCTATTATTCCTCTACTATTAAATAAATAAAAATTATTTATTTATATAGTTCATATTTATTTCTTCTAAATTCTTCTTTTATTCTAATTTTAATTAAATAAGCAAAATTAATACCTTTGTTTTATTTAATTATTATTATAATCAAATTCTCCTATTTATAAAGATCATATTAATCTACTTTAATTAATTAAATAAAGTTCACATACTTTGTTTAAATTAATTAATCACTCTTCTTTCACATTTAATTTAATAAATAAAACTCCTATAGTTTGTTTATTTAAATTAATATTCTATTTTCTTCCAATTTTGGGAATAAATCAAATAAAATATTCCTAAAATCTTCTAAAATCCTCCACCTCATCAAATCTTAACAATAAAGTTGAACTATTCAATTTTATTAAATATTTCAACAACCAACTCCTGTGCATTTGCAGGAATGGTTGTGAAAGGCTGTCACAGGAAAGCCTTTTTCTTCTCTCCTTCTCCTATCCTCTGGCTTGATGTTTTTGTGGGGAGGAACAATCTCCATGGAAATCTCAAGAATCTCCATCTCTCACCACACAATTCCTCAGAGAAAATCCTAGCCTTTTATCCTGTGCCCCTTCACAAATGTGTGCGTGAAATCTATAAATACAGGTTTCTGGCTACAGGAAAGGGATCCTAATTTGTGCAATCTTACTCTGCAGGTTTTCCAGGCATTCAAGCAATCAGCAATTGGGATCATTCATCAAGCAAATAGAAGCATTCAACATTCATAGTTTTACAGTCATGGCTGCAATTACAGTAGAATCATCTTAGTTGCATATAGAAATAGAATTAGCTCAATTCTCATGCTTTAAGTGTCATTTCAACAATCTATTAGCTTACTTAAATCTGAGAGCAAAGTAGATTAGAGAAATCTTTAAAGTTAGAGAGCAATAGGACAGATTTCTGAAGGTTCCTGCATTTAAATTAAGTTTAAATCTCTTGAATCTTGATGCAATGTCTTATTTAGAAGTGTAGATGCATTTTAGATTGTTTTCCTCATTTTTACACTTTCATTTTGGTGCCCACCGTGGGGCATAACCCCATATTCTGCAAAATTTTTGTGAAAAGTGTCTTATAGGTATCGGCGTGTCTGCTTTAGTGGAATCAAGGTTTTTTATAGTGCGTCGACCGGATTCTGTAGTGCGTCGGAGGAAAACTATAGCGCGCCACACAACTGTTTTAGTGCCTCAACCATTGTTTTGGCCTCAACCCTTTGTTTTTTAGCACTTTGACTTTTTAGTACTTACTCCAACCCTCTATTTTAGCGCCTCGGCCACAATTTTGCAACACCTCAACCCTTTGTTTAGCTCCTCGAGCTTTGTTTTAGCACCATAGAGCTGTTTTAGCGCCTCAGTTTAGTGTTTTGATAGTCAATCTTAAAATGGCCATATCTTGGTCATCTGAGGATGTCTTTTAGATGCTTTTTTTTTTTGAAATGGGGTAGAATTTCATAAGCTATGCAATGGTGTTTTAAGAAGAAAATGGAGCATTGAAGTAAAAGAAAGAGCATTTGATATTCATTGTAATAGTGTTTTCGAACACTCATGGGAAAATAACCCATCATATATTTTGTTTCATTCCTGCTTTAGGACCAAATAGCATCGATAAAAATGTATCTTTTTATCTGGATCCGACGCATCCACGGCCAGATTTTGTTCTTTAATCTCTTTTTGGTTAAAATTTATCAATCCTAGGACAGAAAACGAGCTAAAATTTATCAATCCTAGGATAGCAAACGGATAAAAATTGATCAATCCTAGGATAGAAACTTCATTATTACTTGTGGGATTAAAATTGAACATCATGCTTTTTATGGAGCAATATCTCCATATAGATTAGATAATTTGTCTTTTGGGTTTTAAAAAGTGAACAACTTCTTTGTTGTGATTGGGTGATAGGTTTATGCTCTCCCCTTGACTGGGTGCATCAGAATACCAAACTCACTTTTACTTTGCGCATTTTCAAGCTTTCATTAAAACCTTTAGACAGACCTGCCGTAGTGGGAAAAAGTACTCACCCTACGGGAATTACCTGAGTGGGGACAGCCAAAAGCCATGGCATTCCAACCCACTTTAAAATTTATGTGAATCTGGGGAAACCCTTTTTCAACGAAAGTGTGCAGGATAACCATCCCCAAAATCTTTGTTCTAAATATTGGGAGGTCTCTCAAGGGAGTTTATCCATTTTCCGCTTTGAACGGAAACCCTATCTAAGAACCTAGAAGTAGAAGCACGCTTGTCAGTTTCTAAACATTGTAATACTCAGCGATGCAGGGGTGGGGAAGAATCTACCCTCAAGCACTCACCATATAATTGCCAAGGACTGTTTGCTCAGGGGATCCGGTATCCACTTCCATCACTCTGAGTACGCACCTAGAAAAGACAAAAACATGGGCACCCTCTAGGGGGTGACATGGTTGTGTGAGTCGATGCAATTCCAAGTTGTGGGCCGTTTGAGTATATAATGATGACCTTTTGTCTCTAGGAGTGAGTCTATCTGAATTGTCTTATCTGTTATAAACCAGTGAAAATCAAGAAGAACCATGTTTGGTTCTTGAACATACACTCTTTGTTTAAGAATTTAGGATTTAATCAACAATAGTTCTATTTTTGCTTGCTATGTTTTCTTGTCATTAAAATAGATAAGATCATCCCAAAAAGAAACACAAACCACCATGGCTGAAATAGAGGAGGATCAATTGAATGCTTTAGCTTATCAACTAAAGAACCTTCAACAACAAATCTGGGAAACAACCACAAAGAGATATCTAATGCCAAACATCTACCCATATCCTCTTGACCAAACAATGAACATGAGACCTTCTTCACCAACAACTCCATCATCCAAGTTCAATATCTTTGAATTTTTCCAAAATTTCAATAAGCCCAAATCTTAGTCCTCAAATACAAATGATATTGAACAATCTTATCATGTCATGCATTTATCTCCATCCACCATAAGCCAAAATGAACCTCAAGATTTTTTCACTCAAGTTAACAATTCCATCCAATCATCCTCTTCTATCATATCCTCTACATCTAATGATTCATGTCAAACTCTCACTCCAAAGCATGCTAGCATAGACTCCCCTACACATCAAGATCAAAATATTCTTTCCACTCCATCCAATGATTCCACAATCTCACAAAGTCTTCCCATCTTTGATCAAGATCCCATTTCTCAAGAATCTTATGATGATCCCCTCCTTTCACTTTTCATCCAAAATAATTCACATCCATCTCAAGAGACAACTATCCTTCCAAGTTCTTTTTCCACATCATCTAATCAATCCATACCATATCATGATTCTATTGCATCACAAGATCATGATAGTTCTTCCATCCTATCTAATGATTTCTTACCAATTGACGATCAAGACACTTTCTACAAAATCTAATGATTCCTTTCCTCATCAAGATCAAGATGTACTTCGATTCAAGGATACCCTTTCATCCCATGAAGATTTTTATCCTTCTTATGATCAAGATATTCCTTTCATACCACTTCATGATCCTTTTCCAAGTCAAGATAGAAACACCTCATCATCCCCATGTCAAGATTCTATTGCACCTATTCAAGCTATCCATGAACCCCACACCTATAAATTAGGATCCTCCACCTTTATCCATTATGGTTTGCTTCCAACACCTATCCTTTCATCCATATCATATCCTCCCCAAAATGAACTTGCATCTTGTTTCACAAACAATACATATCCCATTGGTAAACAAATGTGTCAAACTATGAACTACAAAGGCAAAGGATTAGGCATTCATGAACAAGGTATCCTAGAACCCCTTTCTATTCAAAAACACCCATATCACCATGGCCTTGGTTATACACCTAAGTGTCCTAGTGCATCAAACCTACCATCTATCCTAGGTCCTCATCCTAGTCCATCAAAAATTCCATCTATCCTAGGTCCATATCCTATTCCTCAAGAACAACAAAGGCACACATCTTTGATGCCCTTTCAAAATTCTACCCACATTAACTCATCCATAATACCTCCATACCATTCATCTCAATCCACCCCTCCCATTGCTCTTGGAAGCAATTTGGATGCCAAATATCAGAAGCTTCTATATCAAAATCCACATGTATCAAAGGATCAACATGTCTCCTCAAAGAGACATGCAAAAATAAAAGAAAACTTGATCCAAAATCAAAGGAAAAATCAAAAAGGCCACAAAGGCCCATCAAAGCAAAAGGGAAATTTTCAAAGACCACAAAGGTCCATAAATCAAAAGAAAATTTCAAAAGGCCACAAAGGCCCATCAAAGCAAAAAGGAAATTTTCAAAGACCACAAAGGTCCATAAATGAAAAATTTTCAAGGCCACAAAGGCCCACTAAGCAAAAATCAAAGTCAAAAATCATGTGGATTCCTAAAAGTCTCATAGAAGCAATAAAATCAAAATTGGCATCCAAATTTTCTAATCCAAAAGCTTCCTCCAATCTTCCATATAATAACCTATCACTTTCCAAATCCATTCTTCCTCCATCACTCCACCATCCT
>VDFB02001019.1:0-12221 GCA_007258455.2 Sequoia sempervirens | reverse complement strand
TCTTCATTTCTAGGCCATTTAGTGAAGCCTTGCATATCTTTAGGTTTTGTCATTAAAAATACATATACTATTCCTTCAAGCCCTAGCTTCTTTAGTGGTAACACCTCTTTAGTCTCTAATTAGACCATAGGACACCCTATTGCAAGATCTCTTTCCCCTACTCCATCCTTGGATTGAGATCTCTAGGGTTTCCTTGAATGAGAGTGTAGAAGAATGTTGTTTTATGTCCTAAACCATAGCCCTCAAACAATCACTTTTCAACCTTTCAATTGGTTTTGATTGAAGGTTAAGAGAATTAGTTGTGATAGTCAAAAGTGTCATGTTTGTTTGGCCAAGAACCCATTTACCATGATCATAATAAGCATTATAGATTATTTAGTATCATTTCATTTTGTAAGATGGTTGATAGTTGTATGTCATGATGCAAAAGGTGAATAATTTTTGATATTTTAGATTCCCCTTTTTATAAAACTAGTTAACAAGGGTAAGTTTAGTTGGTGTAGAGAGGCTATGAGCCTTATCTCTTCTATCACTTAGTTATTTTCTTATATTTAGATCTTATGTCTTTTAAATGTAAATATCAAGTGGAAGGATTTTGGTATAAAGCATCTATCTTACATATCCTTATGTCTAATGTATTTAATTATATGTGTAGATGAATAATTATTTATTGTTTCTTATTACATGTAGATGGAAAAAATTGAACATCCATGTGTGGTTAGGACAATTTTTAGGATGATGTTTATTTGATATTATTCTTTAGATTGAATCAACCTTCATTGCATAAAAACATGAATAAAGGAAATAAAATATGAAAGGTCAAATTAGAATGTGAAGAGTCCCACCTTGTAAATGAATCCTTCATGGAGCACTTGGGAGTCATAAGTTGAATTCTTCTTGTATAATGGTGGATTTACATAGGTCCGATAGTTATTTTCTATTTTGGGAGATGCTCTTCATGAGTATGGGGTATTGGATTTTTCCTATGCAAGTTGGACACCTAGTTTTTGGCCCATGGTTTTGTCTACTAATTTTGTAAACCATTTACAATTTTTTTTGTTTTTGGTTGCTATATGTATTGGAGAAATTTGGTAGTTGTGTTATGATGGATGATAGATGAGGTAATTTTATGCTGTCAAAATGCTATTAGAGTGAAAAAGATAGAGTAGATTATATTTATATATTAGTTTATTCTTGATTAATACAAGCTTGGAATCTCTTTTGTGTTAAGAGTTTTTTCTGAACAAGGTTTCTCTACTAAATTTTGATGTTATGTGTTTAAATTATGAGTTTTATGATATGAATTCCTACATGCTTCTCCATATTATATGAATGGTTAATCACTTGTAATTTATTCCATAAAGTAGATTCGTACATTATTTACATATGCTTTCACTATAATAGTTTACCCTATTTCTCAACATGGATGACAAAGCATATTTTGTATAAGCACTTTTTAGATCTATCTAAGCGATACAATTTTGATAAATCCTTGTTTAAGTCTATCCATGAACATAACCTTGTGTCTGTGCATCCTTACACGTTTTCCTATTAACATGTCAACATACGACGTTGCTGCATTTCACTCCTCACCACAACTACACCATTTTAAATCTTGTTGTATCACCTCTCTAATTGCATCTTATGGAGATAAGTTTGATGACCAATTTTTTTTGGTTTAATACAACATGCAATAGGCTTAGATGCAGATTCTTTTGTAGATTTGAACTTAGATTTGGCTCAAAATAGTTATGATAACTATTACTCTCACCCATTTTAATCTGTGATAAGCATGCTAATGACATGACCATGTTTTAATCCCTTTGTGACAAGAAAATCTGATATTAATTGGCTCCAACGTGACTCCCGAGTATCCCCATGAAATTCTCTATCCTATATAAACCCCAAAATTAGATTTAAATACAGACACATAATTTGATAATATTATTAACATAAATAAAGTCTTTTTTTTTTTTTGAGTGATAAATGAGGAGATTTCAATCTCTCTAGCAATGTTATTGAAATCTGATTTCATTATTTCTACTTGCAGGTGGGTCAAGGTGATAATTTCTTGTATAAATAGGATTTTCTTGGGATCACGCGAATGAGAAATGAATAACTAGAAACGTCTGCAACAGAAAAATGAGTGCTGGTCATATGTGTTGCGTGCTTAGAATTTAAAGAAACATGGATTTAACAAAGTCCAGGGGTAGGTGATACTTGATCCACAACATTTATTCTTATTAAAAACCAACACAAATACATGTGAAAACTTGCAATGTATATTTAATGCCTGGCTTTCTTGGTGTCCAAAAAAGATTGCCAGCATCCAGCATACACTTCTTTGAGGATATATAATCCTCTAATGTTGTTAGTATACATTTAGAGGATATATAATCCATATAAATTAATGTAACTTGTTTTATTTATAATCTATATAAATAAGCGATTGAAGTTTATGGCAATGAGCAAGGGGCAATTTCTTTTGACTTCTCTTATGTGAGGAGACTAAGTAGTCTCTTAATTCTAATTTATTAAGTTTTCTCTTTGTAAATAATATTTTCGAGTTTATTATAAATAATATTTTTCAGTTTAATGTACATATGTTTACGAGTGCATTAGTTATAATTTACACAAATAATTTAATGATTGGTTCTATTAATATTATTATTGATAGATATAATTATATGTTTAATCAATTTCTTTAGACTTTTGCATCACTCATGCTTCATGTTGAACAAGGACTAACAACTATATGAGTGGCTTTCTCGTGTTTGTAGGTGAAACTCAATAGAGACATAGTTATTCCTTAGATAAACAAAACTCATTTTCTTGTTCCTTCTCATCTCTTTTCTCTCTTCCTCCCCATTTCCTTTCCCTTATCTTTTTCCTAATATCTATCTTGGTTAGATTAGGTTAGTATAGGGATAGTTTAGGTTTTAGATTAGTTTTCTTGTGCTTACTATTACATCTTGTTAAGAGGGCATGTATTTGCAACCAAGGTCAAGACACTCTTTTTTGTGTACATGACTATCTTTCATGATGTAAAACTATTTTGTGCAACCACCTCTTGAAACACTAGACAATCTAACATTAATTGTAGGCCCTTGTTAAAACATCTCATCAACCACTTTGTTATCCAAGCACAATGATGACTTGGAAGCCCAAAGACCTTGGGGAGGCATTCTTCCCTTCTTTAAAGAGATGAGTTGGTTTCCATCTCAAGAGCTGGTGTGCCATATGATTTTTTTATTTGACCCATTAACATTATGGTGCTAGAAAGTGTCACATCCCCGCGAACTTTATACTTTTTTTATGTTAATCATTTGACGTCCTGATGTAATTTGGATGAAGGTGGAAACTTAAGTTAAAATTATAATTATGATAGATATTTTTAAATGTTTCTTGGACCTAATGATTCTGACTATAGATTAATATTTTAATAATTAGTTATTACCATGGTTGATTAAATGAAAGTTATGAAGTAAATGAGTTGTTTTGATTTATGACTTGGCTGTATTTATGCATGCATGTTATATTCTTTAGACTAACTAGGAATTGATGTTTCATGATGATGCGTATATGTGAATTGAATTGGTTTTGCATGTGCTTAGGGTAACAAAAAGTGAACCTAAAAACCTACTCCGAGAACAACCCTTAAGCCTTATAACCCTACCTTGCAACTAGCAGGTCAAAATTCTCTAGATAAACCCCCAACTATGAAATTTTTCGTCAATTATTAGTAGTCTCTTTGACCAGTAGACAACCACTCCACTCCAGTTGGATAGTTAATTTAATCTCTCCCCTCCCCCATAAACACTCACACTAGAAATTACATTAAAAATAATAAAAAATAAAATAAATAAAATAAATAAAAATAAATAAAAATAAAATAAAGAAGTAAAAAGGAAATAAAAATAAAAATAATATAAGAAAAAGCATGAGAAAGGAAAAAAAGAATGCTTTCAAGGTCATGCCAATTTTTCCAATGACCTAGCAAGGAAGAAATGGATGAATGGAGGAGATAAACCCCATTAAAGAGGTGAGAGGACAAGTATGCAAGGGGACATGGGTCAAGTGGAGGGTTGTTTCTTGCCATTAAGAGGCATGGTGATCCCCAAACTTGTAAAAAAAATACTGGTTGGAATGATGGTGGACTCATCGAGAGAAGATTGACTTACAACCTTTATAAAGAAGCAATCTTAGGTAGTATGAGGCATATTTTTTCATCCGTAGGACATGATAAATATAGGTCGATAGGAGGAGAAGAGTCTAGAAGGGAAAATAAAGTATAACCATGGAAACTCTAAGGAGAATGACATTGCCAATGAGAACCATTGAATAGCATTGCCAATGAGAACCATTGATCACTATACTAGTGTGTACAAGTATTTCCCCTTTGCATTACTCTACCCTATTACACTTCCATTTAATGCCACATGGTTAAGTTTGCAAATATGGAGATGAATTATTGATTCTACACACATCATATTGATGTCCAAAATATTAGCTAATGTCCATAGAGTTAATATTCACAAACAACTATTCATTACCTGTCCTTTTTGTCACTCATAAAATTTTCAAAGGCAATAAAAATTACTTGGAATAACAATCCCAACAAAATAAATACCTTCAAATGATTTGTAATATGTTAAAAATCATCTAAAATGACTAATATATCACTTGCAGTATCTTCTAGCACACTCACAACACTATCCAAGAGATTTACTTCACTCTTAAAAACCATTATACATGATATTAAAACAATGTACTTACAACATATACCTAATTATAAGAATTCAAAGATTACAATCATTTTTAAATTATTATCTATGTTATTATTTCAATTAATAAACTTCTACCTTTATTAAAAATTTCATTTATAGTTGATAGCCTTTTCTAAACTATAACTATCTACTCAATTATGATAATATCGAATGCACCTCTATTGAAAACCAATCACCTAATGTTGATATCTCCATTCATATATATTTTCATATACTAAACATAAATTCTTTGGTAGGCTAATAGAAATAAATAATTACACTTAAAGTCCACCTACAAAAATTGAACTCCACTTGTTTCCATACGTAATTATGGTGTGAGAGCCATTAATATAAAAATAAAATATAGTATGGATAGGCATTAGCCCAATCTACATAGCGATGCATATCATCAAAGTTGTCATGATTCTATTTCACCAAATCTTCTCATTATGATATGTTCATTTTGACCCATCCTATTGAAAGGATGGTTTTGTTTCTACTTTGATGGTCAATTTATTTTACCATAATAAGAAGGTAGAAAAATTTCATATTAACCTTCATTTTGTCCTCACAATAAAATCTTAGAAAAATGAGTTGTCCCAAGTCAATTTTCTACTTTCTTACCCAATTATTATTTAAGTGCATGGGCCATCCCTAGTACTTTGTATTCTCCTATTTGTAAAGGTCCCATTGCTTTTTGGTTCGTTATACCTAATTAAAAGTAGTTCATCTATCCATTATTATAAACACACAAACCCAGACAACATGAGTTTGTTGGGTGCCCTGTTACCATAACAAAAAAGGCATGTACACTATTGTACTTACAAAGTGACATATGAATAATGTTTATATTATATGATAAATTTGATGGGTGTATGGTTGCATTTATTAAATTTAATATATTATATTTGTTATTTAAGTATATCTTTTTAAAGATAAATAATTTTCATTTTTTTTGGTTCATAAGCTTTTGTCTTGGAGGTGTGAATGAGAGAGGTTACAAATGTTGGATTGTGGGTCAAGTCTGCGAGCACATTGGATTGGCGAAGGCATAGTATCTACAATCACAATAGCCCAACAAAAACTTGAACCCTAATGACCACAACAACAATGCCACCACTTAACTATCGCACTATGTGATGAACCCAATTTTCATAATTTTTTAATTGAAATTATGATTGATCTATTTTCCTAAAATCATTCATCATATCGAATGATTCAAACTTTATCTTTTCTTATTACATTTCAAAAAACAATTTGTTTATGAATTCAAAAAGTAATATTATTCCATATATATAATATTTGACATGTAACGTCAACCATGAAATTTAAGCTATGAACAGTTAGTTTACTTGGAATAGAATTTGAAGAGATAATGAAAGGGTATCCAACGTGCATTTAAAGTAACACCGCACACTTGTGTTTTTTTTGTGGGTGATGGGAAAGCTTAGTCACATCTCATAGACTTTATAAAGGAGAATCTCTAGATTTCTTTTTGGGACCCATTTTAGTTCTTATGTAACATTCTGATTTTTTAAATTTGAATGTACCTAACATTCAAACCATCAAGATATTAAAATATTGTCATTACTTTGCATAGCTGGCGATCCTTCAATAGTTATCAATAGGCTTTAAAAATAGTTATTTCTCACCTAAATATGCAACACATGGAGAGTACCCACAAATTTTAGCATGGACACTTGTTTCAGTAATAGTAGCTAAATTTTTATGCATAATGGGTATGTTTTTGTTTTTTTAAGACTAGGAATTGGACAATGTATTGTAGGAATCAGGTAGTCCTTGTTATAAACTGCAGTGCATCTGATAAACTTTTTTCACACTGACACAACACACCCTTTGGTACAACGGAACTCACGTGATTGATAACACTGACGCAACACACTCTTTGGTACAAGGGAACTCATGTGATTGATAATACTGACCCAACACACCCTTTGATACAACAGAACTGCAGTTCAAAAGATAAATGCTCAAAATAAAATAAAATAAATAAACACGTGTTTTCCCTTCGACAAATAGATTAAAGACACCTGACATTCGATCTACCTTATTCAGTTTGCACATGTGTACTTGTGTGCCTAAAAGTCATTTATAAAGGCATGACAAAAGTAAAGCACAAATTTCATTGATTTCGTAAGCCCATTTAATTCTGTATTCTTTTTGGGAGCTTTAGGTGATTTAAACCCAACTTTTTATCTTTCAAACATTTGATCCTATGCAATTTATAATTTGGTTTCAAGTCCGGATGCTTTATTCACCCAATTTGTTCCCCAGTATGGACTCCTTAACATCATCAAATCTACTTTATTGTATTAAATTGTTAACATGACTGTCACTGTAAACTTAATCCTAGAACTAATCCTAGAACTAGGTGTTGACAAATGGAATGAACATGTATGGCAGTAGGTGGTAAGAGTTCGAATCCTAGAATGGAAGGAGATTTTAAACTATCTTTTTCTAGATCTTGTAGGTCCAAAGGTGGAAAATAAAATATTTGTTTTTTGAAGTTCAGATTCTCTAATAATTCAAAGCTGCTAAGATTCAATTCTAGATCTCTTTTGGTCCAAGTCCATGGAGAAGTTGAACACAGATTACTAAATTTGGAGATAGATTGTTAATTAGTTTATCTAGCTGGCAACATTGAAGTGCAGTCACAGGAAACATGTAATCTGTTATCAAATCATTTGTCCAGTATAAATGTAAACTATTTTGAATCTGCTAAATTATAGTTGCCAACAGGTCTGGAATTTGATGGTTATAGACTGTATATTACAACTTTAAAATTTATTAGATCATATAAATTGACTTTTAAAGTGTAATGTATACGACTATATAAAAATATAGCAAGTCAACTTATACTGTCTAATAAATTTTAAAAGGTGTAAAATTGGGGGAAAAGGAGGTGGGCGTAGGAAGATAGGAAGATAGAGGTCTCCCCAATTTTTCTTTCAAATTCCATGCCTTCTTATCTTCATGGAAGATAGGAAGATAGACCATCAAATTCCATGCCGTTTCTTAGTTACCAAGTTACTTTTATCTTCATGGGTAAAAATAATGATAAATTTAAATTATGACTTTAATATGTTTAATAGGTGAATGAAATACTTAAATATGCATTAAGATGTTATTGCTTTTAAAGGTATGAGCATGTTTTGTATATATTGTTGGAAAATGCCATGAATGAATATGTATTGCAATTACTTTAATGCTTTGATGATGCAAATGAATTTCATATGAATGACTAACTACCTTTGTGATGCACTAAGTTGGATGCAGGAAGGAATCAAACCCTCATGTAAGAGAGGGGAGTATCACTCAGGAGAGGAGCTTGGTTTGGTAACCTTAATATGTCTATTCGTTCATAGCTTGGGAATGATTTATTATGGTTTTGGTTTTGGTCTTTGATTTTGTGAATGTTCTTAATTTAGTTTATGTGACTAAATCTCTGTATTGAGTATAAGTTCTTCTTCGTGTATTTATATTTATATCGATAAGTACATACATTGAATGTATATATGTATGAGCGATAACTCATGCATGTGAGCATATATGTGTGTGTATATGTAAGTAAAAATACTTACACATACCATACATGTAGATACATAATATGTATGGGGTTATCAATTGGACACATATGGCGTATATATATACACACATTTTGTATATATATCCATCGATGAATATGAATATATATGTGTTTATTATGGATATTAAAATAATAATAAATATGTATATATAGGCATGTGCGTACAAGTGTACATACATACATATATACACATGTATATGTATATATGTATATATTTATTATTATATATATGAATGGTAGTTAATGATTTCAATGTATATATATACATTAATATATATTTATATATGTATGTATTTTATTAAATTACATGTATACACATATATATTTATATATGTATTTATTTTATTAAATTACGTGTATACACACACATATTAATGTTTATTGAATGATACACAATCTGTCACTTATACTAAATCAATGGAATATACACATGTATTAGGCTGAAGTGTATTGTATAATATAAAGTAAGCTTTGGCACATATGTAGCTTTCACCATCTAATGGTGAAAGACATGAATAAAGCCAATGATATAATACTTATATATTGTGCATATAAAATGCGCCTATGGGAGGATGAATAAATGAAAAGCACATAAAGTATTTCGTTTACTAAGTAAATAATATTGGATGCAGATAATAAAGAACTTAATTTGTGCTAATGTTAGGCAATGCATTCCATTTAAAGTTGCTGCCAAATAACAAACCACACACAACATGATAAGGTGTAAAATGCAGAGCCTTAATAGGTACTATAAAGCAAATAGGAGTATGTAAACCAATGCACATGTAATGAGTATAAAGAGTTTGTCAAAGCAAATATGGTTGAAGCTCATGAGGGTAGTCGACTTGCATAACAATTAGGAAACTTGTAGATATGCGTTGTTGTGCTTTGACTTAGTAAAAGAGTCATTGTTGTCACTTGAAAGGGGATGAATCATCCATTTTAAGAGGCTGGAAAAATTTGGATTGTTTATGTGTTGCAAATTATGAGTTAAAGAAACCACATTTCATTTTAAATAGGTTGAGTTGATGCATTGTTAGTTTACTGTTGTAGTGGTGGTAGGAAGGAGATAAAAAGTGGCAAATTTAGTAGCTTGTTTATAGAATTGAGTTGCTCAAATTTAAGTATAAATAGAGGCAACTCCTCTACCTTTTGTTACACTCATTCTGATTTCTTCTTATTCATTTGTAATTCTATTGTAGTTTTCTACGTGAGAGAGTAGTTGAGGGATTAGTGAGGAAACAAAGTTTATTTTATAGTATTCACATTTTGTTGAGAGCTTTGTGAGAGGCTAGGATTGAAGATAGGTGGATTTTAGAAGGAGAAGAAAGTGTGAATGTGGGATTGTGCTCGAGAAGCAATATCTTTATTGGGAGCTATAAAATCCAGGCATGCTGATTTTACCTCTCTATTCATTTTATGTTGAATCATATTTGAATGCAAGTGCTTGTGGAAAGATGAATTATCTAATTTGTTGAACTTGCTTGTTTGATATTTCAATCATTCTTATTTTAAGGAGCTTGCATGATCTTTGGGTGATTTATTATGAGATCTTATTGAGACTATATATATACATATATATTCCAATTGTTGAATTGTGTGGTTATATAAGATTATCTTAACATTTAGCTTAAATACCTAAATTGTCATAGATTATATATACTTCATAGGTTTTGAAGTATGGGAATTGATATTACACTGAAGTGTTATCGTGAATTTGTTAGCTTA
This sequence comes from Sequoia sempervirens, assembly GCA_007258455.2. NCBI lineage: Eukaryota > Viridiplantae > Streptophyta > Pinopsida > Cupressales > Cupressaceae > Sequoia > Sequoia sempervirens. The sequence goes on along the minus strand of VDFB02001019.1, from coordinate 2,120 downwards.
TGATGCTAGGTAAACCTTGTAGATAATGAGGTTAGTAATACAACGAGAATAATAACATGATAGACATTTCATCATTGATAGGTTGAACCATGTTGATAGTCTATACTTGATTGATTCCTCATATCACCTTGAAGGTAGGAGAAAAGAATTTTCCCTAGGATTAGAGTGTATACTTGATTGTTATATCAATATTCAACAGTAGGGTTAAGAAATCACAAACTCCTCTTAGGCTAATGTCCTCCAGATTATATAAAATGTAGTGAACATTGTAAACATGTGAATATTTGAGTCATATTGAATGAAAAGTTTTTAAGATTGTTTATGATCACTTTATTGTTAATCATAATTTTGAATTGAAGTCATTTATTGACGAGATCATAATTTTGATAGAATTCATTTATTGTTGAAATCATACTTTTGAATTGAAGTCATTAATTGATGAGATCATAATTTGAAATGAAGAAACTTAATGTTGTGACGTTATGATTACTCGTATGGTTAATTTGGTTATTCTCGGGGTTAGCATAATCCATGGGAAAGGGAGTAACCTATTTGGTTACTTAGTATGTGTGCATGTATGGTTAACTTGGTTATTCCTAGGGCTAGGATAATCCATGGGAAAGGGAGAAACCTAGTCAGTCAGTTTGTTATGTCATCACCTTTTAGGTTGAAACTATGTTTTGAACAAAAAGAGTATGTGTGGTAATTTACCAAATCGAGCTAAGGGGTGGGTGAACATACAAATTACACTCGAAGTACTAGGTGTTGAATTCTTTGAAAAAAGTAGTGTAAGTAGCCACTGTTTACATTGTCGGTTCACTATGATCTAGGATTGCATACTAGGCAGGGAAGTCATACATGTAGGTTGTAGCCAATGATGGTAGCTCTAGATATGTAGAAAACAATACCATTGGTGCAAGAGCACCCATAGATTACCTTAGATTGTTTTGAAGGTCATATTTTGGCATTTGTTCAGGCCAACTTTATCACCTTTCCATGTTCATTTTTGGTTGTGCCTTAGTGGCATTTTTGATTAGGTGTTGATCTCTAATGAAGGTCATGTTGACCATTGAATAGGAGTCATTAGGTTCTAGCTAAAATAAGGTCTTGATTTTTAGGAGTTCCTTTTCAATTTTTGGAAATAATGCTCAATTAGAGTTTCAAGTGGCCAAGAAGAGCCCAAGGGAGTGATAACTAAATTGGAGACCCTATTTAGGAGATGATTCGGCATTGGAGTGGGGTTGGAAGCATTTGTATTGCTTTGAAGTTTTGTGAATTCAAGAAAATAGTGTGTTTGTGTGTTAATTTCCTATTTTTGTGCATTGAAGAGAGCTTTTAATGGATTAATCATGGTGTTGTAACTTGTGTAGTATGTAGAGTTGTTAGTCTTCAAGCTTTGTGTGGCATTTAGATAGGTTTCCAATTCAATTTCAAGCATTGTTGTAAATAGTTTTGTTTTCTTGCTGTTGCTGGTTGAACCAGACAGTTTTGTAGAGATGGAGTGTTAATTCACTTTCCCACCGTACAAATTGGATGGCCCTTTGGGAACAGTGACTAGACTCCATGGTTGTAAATATGGTAGGTTTTAGGTTCCTTGAAGGCACAAAAGCTGTTAGAAAAGTCTTGCCCTAGGTGAGCCAGGAAGGTGCCCAGCTAGGAAGACTTGTGTGCAAAGCAGCTAATTTATAGGGGTGACAGATTCTTGACAAATATCCTTTTCGAGAAGGTAGGCATGGGTCTTGCCAAGACTTGGTAATTAGGAGGAAACTCCATCAATCCATCTGGTGTGAGGAATACTTAACAATTTGAGAGCAGCCAAAGAATGGCTTAAAAACCCTAGAATTGCCCATTTTCAAGTTGAGGCTTTGTACGGACAGATAAGACCCAAGACCTTAAAAATATTTGAGAGGTGTTCACATGAAGCAGGAATCTCAAAGAAATATTGGGGGTTCTTTGGGAAGATTGAGAGAACCAACCTATTTTCTCGGAGAAGGAGACCTAATTGGGGCTCCTAGGGCTAGTAGCCTTTTCAAGACCTAAATGAGGGTTTGGTGGAAGCGACCAAGAATTGGAGTCGGGTGGATCTTCAAGAACCATAGTAGGATGGATTGAAGTCTTTT
>VDFB02001018.1:0-12086 GCA_007258455.2 Sequoia sempervirens | reverse complement strand
AACACAAATAAAGGATTTAAATGATGAAATATTTTGATTTTGAATTATGGGAAATCGAAATATTAAGAGAGATAAATAGTTGAAATATTAAATACTTCATATAGTGTAAAGTCGAAACATAAAGGAAAAGAAAACTGAAGAAAGCCATTCCCGTGAAAATGAAATAAATGCCTGTAGCGCGCGACCATTGCCAGGATAACAGGTCGCGGCTAGAAAGAGGGTGCTCACAGTCTGAAGTGGACGCCTACCGATGGGGGACTTTGTCTCAGCAATAATCTTTACTTATCTTTTCCTGTTGAAACGCGCATAAACCTATAGGTGGCATTTTAACCGTTCTGAGTTGAATTGTTCTTCATTTGCTGGCTTAAAAGGAAGTCGAATCACCTCCATTTTAATGACTTAGGGTTTAAGAATCCGCCAAGTGACGTTTGACTGAGTATTGAAGCTTGGTTGTCATTTTGCATGCCCAAAATTGAGGAAACAATTGCTAACATGGGATTATAAATACTTTCCCATTCATCCATCAAAGGATATCTTGCGCAATTCATCTTTGACGAATTGAAGATTCGTCCTGTTGAGTTTAGAAGCTTCTGCTGTAAGTTGTTTATGTTGCATTGCATCATTTTAATCAAAGTGTGAGAATTAGAAGTTTGTACCAGCTGCATTTACCAGATTGTGCTTAGAATACCTTGTAGAGAGGAAGAGAAATAGTAATTTTCAGTATAGAAGTTTGTTTAGGGAGAGTGCTGAGAGAAGAAGCTTTATATTGAAAGAGAGATAGTCTGCATTCCGCCATCCTCATTTGAAAGCCACTGCCAAAACAGTGCTGGAAGAAGCTCTTAATCACAGCTGTAGCAAGTAATTAATTTATGAGGAAGAGTTAGAGACTGGTCTGGGAGTTCCTGGAAGTATTTTGTTGGAGGTCTGAGGAGCTGCAAACACAATCAAGTTCATCCTCTAAAGGGAAAAGGCATATACCATGCATGCTGTTTCTTCTTTCATATCCTAGAGCGTATTTCTTGATATATATCTAAAAGAGTAAATACTGAATGTGCATAGTTAGGGAATTGCATTGAGTTCAATACTTCAGTTAAGATAAACAAGAAATGGTTCTATGTTGCACCATGTAAGTAAATTACCTTAAGGAATAGCTATGCATGTTTTCTGAAGTGTATACTTGATAGCATAAGTGTGTGTTTTGCATTAAAGTGTGAATTATGTATGAACTCCATATGAGGAGTATATAGGGATTCAATGATTAGGGGAATTGTGAAAAAGGGATTAGATGAGTAAAAAGCTTAAGGGATTAGATAACTTATCTTACATTAAAGAGAAATAATGGAAAAAGATAAAAGGGAAGGATTTATTTGCATTTTGAATAACTATTGCATGTTGAGTATGATCTCTATATATGGAGAATACGTAGATGTACTTATTATCTACTAGGATCGAAATGAAGGCAGAATCAAGTAAAGTCTTTTAGCTTAAGTTATTAGGATAACAGAGGCAAGCTAAGTACTCCTAGGATAAAGATTTCCTAATTAGGAGAATTGATACAAGACACTTGTAGACCATTTCATTCCGAGTAGGTTCATATGATTGTAGGATATCTGGGGTGATAGATTTACCCATTGAAGGATAAAACCTATGCGTAGAGTAAGGAAGCCTCAAGTCAAATCGGCCCTGAGTAGTGTTTATGATAGATGACCTTCATTTGAAGTACTGAATGAGAATACTTTGGCCAAAGTAGTGAAAGGTACGACATCCACCTAGGTGTGAGATAGTTGAGACTACACTGTCAGTTCATTGTGATCCGAGTACTAGATTGAGATTGTGAAATAGCAAGGTTCTAGTTGTGTAGGACACAACACTATGCTCAGTTGGTAATCGTTAAAGGATACCCTACCAATCTCTTCTTCGAAGGGAGGGCTGTTCATTGTGAAATGATCGTGTGGGGAACCGCATTGGCGAAAACTCTATTGGCTCTCAACCTGGAAAGCTAGTCTTGCCTGTATAATTCTTTTTTTTTTTATCTTGGTATTGCCTTAAATCTATTTGTTTCCTTGAATTTCCTTTGCCGTGTTCTCAAATGATATTTTGCCAAGAGTTGCATTAAACATATACTTAATAAATGAAGTGCGTGCTAATAATAAATACTAGTATAATTCAAATCTGATTTAATTATAGCTTTTAGCAAGAACAGATTTATCAAATCAGACTTATACAATGCTTGAGAAAATATTAACACCATACCCCAGAATTGCAAAGCAGCAAGTGTAGGTCTGAGGAATAAACACAGCAATCAGATTTCTCCAATTAGAGCCACGCCTATAGTCAACGATGAATTTCTCCCCACGTTAAATGCTGCTGCCAGTTTCATCAGACCTAGCTGCCACCTGTAGCTGAGTCTTTACAGCAAAAAGTCAAGTGCCCTAGCCAAGAATGAAAACACTATGCCTCTATGCTGTATGGCTAACTCCAGATTTGATGTTGTACGGCCTGAAGCTTCTCTAAAGTGCCCAGCAGTAGGTAAAGAACAGACCACAAGTGCTGCTAACTATTACAGACCTGTTAATGGTTTATAATCTGCCCAATCTGCTAGTATTTAATGGATCTATACAGCTGTAAAGCCTTTCTGATTTTTCTGTATATTAACCCTATCAACACATACAGACACCTTCACAGATTTGCTCAAATAAACCCCCACGTGCCAACATAAGAATTGCACAGATCTGCAATATATAATATTCTTCAAGGTTTAACTATAAACCTCTGTTCTGCAATGAATATTCTACAAACCCTTGTATTAATTTTCACCACGTCACTGTAGCGAATCACTGTAGCGCGGCACTGTAGCGCGGCACTATTCACGTCACTGTAGCGCGGGTACTGTTCACGCGTCACTGTAGCAGCCAACAAAAAGCTTGGAAACTGATCGTTAATGGCTGCCAATGATGAATCTTCGGGTCTGCACTTGAAAGACCTTCAATAATCTTCAAACCCTAAATAAAATCTTCACCTTTAAGCACAATAGAACTTCTGGATGAAGCTCTCCTGAATACCAAATTCAATGGATATTTCACCACCTCAAATGGCTGCACACTAAAGAGTTTATCGTTCTTTAATGGCTTGAGAGATAGAAACCCTTGGCTCCCGTCCTCTGGAAGAAAGAAACTCAAAAACTTTTCTCAACATGCATAATGAACTTTGCTCACAAAAGAAACTTTTATATCTTCAAATTAGGGCGACTTTTGGCTCAAAACCCTAATTTTTAATCACTTTAATATTTCACTTAAATCTCAAATAGTCTGGGCGCCCCACTTAATAAAAATATTGAATTTGAAAAGTGGCCCCCTTTTTAATGAAGTACGCCCCCCCTTCATTAGTTTCACTTTAGTTATAATATAAAAATATTATAACTTAATTTTATAAGCTTCAAACTTAATAATATTTATTTTAACAAATAAATATTAATATCTCTTTCACAACCAGTCCAATTGACGAACCGTTTGAAGCTGGGTGCTGAGTGATTGATTCTCCATGTGACCAGACTGATATGCTAAAAATAGCAGGGGTGCTCCCACCACTTACTAAAAATAGTAAGTTGAGCAAAAGTTGTCCGATTGACCCCGAACGAAAGCCAAACTAGATTGATCTGAAAGCTGAGGCTGAGCCAAGCTCCAACAAGACCCTCTATCCATCCCATCAGCCTACGAGGGTCGCATAATAGGCTAATTCTTACGGACTCTGATGCTCGCCAAAAATGGGGACATTACAGTCCGCCCTCCCTGAAATTGCTTGTCCCCAAGCAATCTCCACTGCAAAGAAACTCCAATCCTCGGGAGGCCCAAAAGGAAAACTGTGAAATGTCCCACACATCACGAACTGTCTCCTGTAGCATCAACAAAAACTCAACTGCGCAAGCTATCCCTGGATCCCAAACCCAGAGTGAAAAACTGTCATGTCTGTCAACCTCAAGCTGCCACTGAGCTCTACTGCCTCCAACTTCACCATGCTGAGAATAGTGAAGTAACCCAATGGGACCCATCCAATACTCGGTGCTAAAGCGGTCGCCACCGGGATCCCAATACAATATGAATTCACATCCACCTGTCATGTAGGGATAAAAACTTCTAGAAGCATCTGCTACACCGAATCTCTCCCTGTCCCCAGCTAAACCCTCATGGATGTGATAACTGACCAAGCCATCATGCCAACTAATATCATAGTCGCCCTGTAACCGTGTACCCGTATGAAAAATCTGCGACATAGAAGTAGCAAGCCCTATCAAATACATATCAGCATGATGGATAACTGACTGCTGTCCCTGCAAGTAATTCCCCACAAACAACTGAGTCGAGTACTTGCAGCCGCTAACCCCATCTTTTGAAGATGGTAACTCTGCACACAGTAATGAATTACTCCCCTCGACTGCACCGAGAGAATCACCCTGTGCACAAGAATTGTGCATCGAGTACGAATCATGTACAGGTGGATCAAAGGAAAAACTATAAGCACTCCTCACCGTGTACACCCCATTAAACTCCTCTGTGAGTCTTGTTTGGAATTGCGATGCACTGGAACAATCCCAAACACTCCGATTATCACCCAACCCAGAACTAGTATCAAGAGTATGATCAGCTTCCACCTCGAAGAGTGGATTGTCATAGATCAACCCACCATCAAATTCAAATAATGGATTATTCACAAACTGCACAATCACTCCATACTGATCTGAATCATCCATCTCTGAATCGCTGGAATAATAAATTGAATCATACTCCTGACTTGGCTCAACCAGCTGCCGATCATAGTCAACTGCATCGGATAACATGATTGATTTGCTTCCAGGAGAGGGAAACAAATCAACATAAGAACCAATCTCCCAACTGGATGAGACTCTGAATATCTTCTGTGAAGATGGACAAGTGTCAAGGGTTGTCACACCACTCTCTAGTGAATCAACAACCATGTCACAGGAACTATCAATGATCTGCCCTGCATCACCTATCACGGGACTAATGTCACGAGAACCTGGTGCAACGCGTGGCTCACTGCAACTCTCATCTAGTGCACTCATCCTATCTGTATCCACTGCTCCTGTAACCGTGATGGATGCAACCACATCCTCAACATATCCCTCACTGCTATGAACCATGGGTGTATGCTCCCCACCAACTGATGCTCTGGACATCTGAACTATATCAAAAGATGGTGAAGATTGTGCTAAACTCAACGCCACGGTAAGCTTCTCAATCTGTAACTATGACTCTCGAAGAGCCAACTGGGTGCTCTGCAATGAGTCCATAGTCACCTCAAGCTCATGAGTGAGCTCATCGATCCGCTCCTCCTTTCCCTTCAATGCATCATAACAAATGCAATCGCACTCGAGAAGGAAATCCCTGTCCGCAAGTAGTTTTAGGTAGTTTTGTTTCATCGTTCCAATTGCTTCTCGGAGTGAATGTATCACTGCAAGGGAAAAACCACTATCACTGTGCTCATCTGTCAAAGGAGGACTCCAACCATAGGTAGTCAACATCTGACGAGCAACGTCAAAATGCTCAAGGGCGGTGGCAATCATATTGTCATTCACTTGTAGTTGCCCAACCAAATGATGAGGATTCTGAAGCTTACGACCCCCATACAAGTTTTCCGGTTCACAATAAGCACTATGATATGACGCTGATTCATCATCACTCACCTCACAATAAGTAGCATCATGTGTGCTTTCATCCATGCACACCTCAACATCTAAGGTATTGCTGTTTGGTACTTCAAAGAATTGCTCAACTGGTACGGTAGAAGTTGCTGGTATGACAGTATCTTCACACGCTTCTACTCCAAAAGTAACTACATGCCCATCCAACGCATGATCCTGGGATTCCATATCAACATATGAATCCTCTAGTTGGTTTTCAAAGGTCTGATCCGGAAAATCAGACTCACCATGATATAAATTCTCAACACCAATGGCATCTCTAGTACCCAATTCTTGAGTCTCTTCACGTGACAACTCAATAGGGTTACTTTGCATCTGTGAAATAGCTGTTGGCTCATGCTCACGCGAAGTTTCATCATCGCTGTTATAAAAATCAGAAGTAGCCTCCTTATTAGATACTTCTTGAGTCACCTCTTGCAAGGACGATGTAGGTAAATCACTACCCAAAACTGTGCTAGCATTTTCTTGAATCAAATCAGCACTTCTATCAAATTCATCACATAAATTTCTGCATTCTTTATAGGAGTCTGAAGATACCAAATCATTTTGACGGAAAGTTGTATCATCCTTATGTGTAGATTCTCTATCACTTCCAGGTGTAAACAACTCACGAGCTATAGTGAGATATTCCTTTCTTGCCAACTCTGTCTTATGACAAAGACTCGGGTGCAAATCCATGAAACTCAAGAAAGGAAGTACCTTTTTAATTTTTTGAGGTAGAATGCTATACTCCTGGAACATGCTAATCACTTCTCTTTCTGTGTTTTGTGGTGTTTTGTCGATGGTGATCCTTCCGCTGATCTCAGGTGGTACTAACTGCCACTCGTCGTTCGCTGTCCTAAATGTACCAGCGAACAAACCCTCATGCTTCTCACCTGCTATAGCCTCATCGGGCTCCTGTCTCGTGAAAGTGGGCCTAGTAGGCCTATCTGCCGTCCGTGACACTGTCCTAGGAGCTCTCCGTGAACCTATAACACTCCTGTCATCGTCACGATGTGGTGACGGTCTCCTCGGAGTACCCAGTCTCTGAAGTGCAACTGCCAACTGCTGTAATACACCATTTGAACGCCGTTGACTTGCACGAAGATCTCTAAGTGCATGCAAAACCTCTGCATCATCCTGATCTCGGTTACTATGAAGAATCTCTGTTCTAGGATTATTTGTTCTGTCAGCCATGTTTTCTGGCTGCTTGCTCAAACTCTGGTGCCTGTCAATCAGAGCACGTCTGCATGTATAATACCTGGTAAGACCCAAACTGTTTCGGCTGCAGAAGACGGTCAAACCCTCAGGATGGCAGGATTTAGCTCTGATACCACTGTAGGAACCCTATTGGCTCTCAACTGGAAAGCTAGTCTTGCCGGTATAATTTTTTTGATCTTGGTATTGTTTAAATTATTTGTTTCTTGAATTTCTTTGTTTTTTCGTGTTCTCAAATGATATTTTGCCAAGAGTTGCATTAAACATATACTTAATAAATGAAGTGCGTGCTAATAATAAATACTAGTATAATTCAAATCTGATTTAATTATAGCTTTTAGCAAGAACAGATTTATCAAATCAGACTTATACAATGCTTGAGAAAATATTAACACCATACCCCAGAATTGCAAAGCAGCAAGTGTAGGTCTGAGGAATAAACACAGCAATCAGATTTCTCCAATTAGAGCCACGCCTATAGTCAACGATGAATTTCTCCCCACGTTAAATGCTGCTGCCAGTTTCATCAGACCTAGCTGCCACCTGTAGCTGAGTCTTTACAGCAAAAAGTCAAGTGCCCTAGCCAAGAATGAAAACACTATGCCTCTATGCTGTATGGCTAACTCCAGATTTGATGCTGTACGGCCTGAAGCTTCTCTAAAGTGCCCAGCAGTAGGTAAAGAACAGACCACAAGTGCTGCTAACTATTACAGACCTGTTAATGGTTTATAATCTGCCCAATCTGCTAGTATTTAATGGATCTATACAGCTGTAAAGCCTTTCTGATTTTTCTGTATATTAACCCTATCAACACATACAGACACCTTCACAGATTTGCTCAAATAAACCCCCACGTGCCAACATAAGAATTGCACAGATCTGCAATATATAATATTCTTCAAGGTTTAACTATAAACCTCTGTTCTGCAATGAATATTCTACAAACCCTTGTATTAATTTTCACTACGTCACTGTAGCGAATCACTGTAGCGCGGCACTGTTCACGTCACTGTAGCGCGGGTACTGTTCACGCGTCACTGTAGCAGCCAACAAAAGCTTGGAAACTGATCGTTAATGGCTGCCAATGATGAATCTTCGGGTCTGCACTTGAAAGACCTTCAATAATCTTCAAACCCTAAATAAAATCTTCACCTTTAAGCACGATAGAACTTCTGGATGAAGCTCTCCTGAATACCAAATTCAATGGATATTTCACCACCTCAAATGGCTGCAACACTAAAGAGTTTATCGTTCTTTAATGGCTTGAGAGATAGAAACCCTTGGCTCCTGTCCTCTGGAAGAAAGAAACTCAAAAACTTTTCTCAACATGCATAATGAACTTTGCTCACAAAAGAAACTTTTATATCTTCAAATTAGGGCGACTTTTGGCTCAAAACCCTAATTTTTAATCACTTTAATATTTCACTTAAATCTCAAATAGTCTGGGCGCCCCACTTAATAAAAATATTGAATTTGAAAAGTGGCCCCCTTTTTTTAATGAAGTACGCCCCCCCTTCATTAGTTTCACTTTAGTTATAATATAAAAATATTATAACTTAAATTTTATAAGCTTCAAACTTAATAATATTTATTTTAACAAATAAATATTAATATCTCTTTCACAACCAGTCCAATTGACGAACCGTTTGAAGCTGGGTGCTGAGTGATTGATTCTCCATGTGACCAGATTGATATGCTAAAAATAGCAGGGGTGCTCCCACCACTTACTAAAAATAGTAAGTTGAGCAAAAGTTGTTCGATTGACCCCGAACGAAAGCCAAACTAGATTGATCTGAAAGCTGAGGCTGAGCCAAGCTCCAACAAGACCCTCTATCCATCCCATCAGCCTACGAGGGTCGCATAATAGGCTAATTCTTACGGACTCTGATGCTCGCCAAAAATGGGGACATTACATCAACCCTTTCCAAGAAAATCTTTCCCGGATCTGCCTATATGTCTTAAAGAATCCTTGATGACCAGCAAGCGGAATGTCATGAAATGTCAACAAAATCTTCTTTTTGAGCTTAGAATCAGCCACCATAAAGATTCTACCCTTGTAGTGTATCAACCCTTCAATCAGCTTGTACCTTTCGTCATGCAAAGTACCCTCAATGATGCTGGTTGCAAACTGATTTTTGGCGTAATCAGCAAGTAACATGTCCATCCAATCAGCAGTAAGCTTACACAATGAGCTGAAATGGGGTCTCCTAGATAGAGCATCAGCCACAATGTTATTTTTTCCTTTGACATACTCAATGTCAAAATCGTAAGTTTGAAGCTTACTCACCCACTTTTGTTGCCTCTCGTTCAGATCCTTCTGATGCATGAAGTGTTTTAGACTATTGCGATCAGTCTTGACCACGAACTTGTTTCCCACCAAATATTGTCTGAACTTAGCTAATGCATGCATAATGGCAAGCATTTCCTTGTCATAGATAGAGTAGGTCCTCTAAACACCTCTCAGTTTTCTGCTCTCAAACACAATGGGATGTTTGTCTTGCATCAAAACAGCCCCAACTCCTTGACTGGATGCATCACATTGTAGCTCGAAAGGCTTGGAAAAATCTGGAATGGCCAGGACCAGACAAGAGCTCATGATCCTCTTAAACTTATGAAAAGTAGTTTGAGCCTTTTTTGACCAACAAAAAGCCCCTTTTTTCGTGAGATCAGTAAGAGGAGCAGCATTCTGTGAGTAGCCTTTCACAAATCTTCTGTAAAATCCACAAAGACCCAAGAACCCTTTCAATTGAGTCAAGTTCTCAGGGGTTGGCCAATCAACAACTGCCTTGATCTTTTCAGGATCAACCTTCACTCCCTTAGCACTGATTATGTGACCAAGGTAAAGTAGCTCCTTCATTCCAAATTCACATTTGGATTCTTTGGCAAACAAGCTCTCAGATTCTAGGATGCTAAGCACTTCCTCCAAGTGCTTGAGATGTTCTTCCCATGTCTTGCTGAAAATCAAGATGTCATCAAAAAATATCAAAACAAACTTCCTCAACTGCTTCTGATGAAAAGGAGAGCTTCAACCACCCTTTGCCTGTAGGTGATGAATTCTTCAGATATCCTCTCATAGGTTTTAACTTTGAAAACATGACGTTCTCTCCATGCAAGGATTTGTCGTTTATGCTCCTTTGAAACTGCTGAACCGTAAGCTGTGTCTAAATCAGCAATGATAATCTCATGCCTAGGTTTTACTTCAGCCCATGTTTGTTCAAATCCTTGGATGCTTTGACGAAGTTTATGAGCATTCTCTCTCAACTAGAACATCCGAGCCAAGATCTCCTTCCTCTGACAATGAAACTCTCGATCCACTCCTAAGTTTCTTTCCCACATATGACCAACTGTCTTAACTGCTGATGATCAGCAGGTGTCTCTAGAATCTGCGGCAGTAACTGGGTTGTTTGTGAAGAACCATGAACAAGGTTAGAAATAAAAAGCTTAAGCTGCTGATTTTCAGCCTTGAGGGCTGCCTTGTCTTCTCCGTCTTTTAACACTCTTTCATGAAGGTTTTCAGATACAACTTTGAAGAGACTCAAATCTGCATGTCTGGTATTTCTACCAAGATTAGCCTTGACCATTACAAAATCATCCATGTTCACCTCATCTCTATTCTTATCTTCTGGAGGCACAGCAGTCTCTACAACAATCTCGTTATCAGGATTCCTACCAAAGTGAACTTGCTTCTTTGCCTTCTTCTTAGGAGGTTCCTGATAAATATTATCGAGATCATCAACACTCACTTGATATGAAGGCCTTCTCCTATCCCTTCCTAAGGAGTTCTCAAGCCAAGACACCGTAGTATCTCTACTAACTTCCTCAGGAGGTACTGCTGCGATCTCTTCATCATCTTCGATATCAAGATCAATATGAATTGGTGACGAACCCGTCAAAGGTACAGGAACATGTGTTGAAGGTGGCTCCTCTGCTTCATTCTGAGGTATGGGCTCGTCAAGAGGAACTTCTGAATCGACCGTAGGCTGTTCCTGTATGACTATGCCTGAGAAATCCAACCTTCTCTTTACATTTTTATTTGATCTACTGCCTTTGACGCCATCTTGAGACTGACTTTTACCCTTTCCTTTTGACTGTGCTGTAGAAGAAGAGGGAATTATCCTTGGCGGCTCTGCTACTGGAATAGAGTTGTTCCTTTTAAGCACTAAGAAAACCTTACTATACTCAATGACTTGTCTTATTCTGTCTTCAACTGAAAGAGATTCCTTGTTTGCCCAATTAACTTGTGGAAGAGGCTGATCCTCGATTCTTTTCTGAGTGTACATTGGTAGAAGAACATCTTCATCATCATCAGAGAGCCCTTCTATATCTTCATTTAAGTAATCTTTCATCTGATGGAGAGTCAACCTGCTGTAGTTACGCCTTCGCACTTCAAACTCATCTGCACAGTTAGCCCAAAAATCTTCAAGTGCGGGTATGTGATTGTAGTTCTTCTCCAACCGGCCAGCATAGACACCATGAGGATCAAATGACCGCCTCTCACTGTAGGATTTGAGACCGAATTTATCTAATTCTTCTCCAATTGTCCTGCCATCTGCAGCAGTCCTGCATGTATAAACCTGTCCTAATGGAAAGTGAAGAGGGGTTTGCTTTCTATTTCTCAAGGCTGACCAAAGCGGACAGGCAGGCTTGCCTCAAGAATTCCCATGAAGATGACCTGATGCAGCCGGATGTAGCAGCGATGGCGGGCGCACGAATAACCATAAGAAACCGAGATGGGTAAAGGTAGGAAGCTGTATGATTAATGCGCCCCATTCAGCCATTACCTTCAGCAAGCCAGAAGATATCGCGGACGTGCAGTTCATTGTCTAGAATCGCGCCCGCAGTGTACATCAAGAATGCCTCGTTCACCCTTTTGTAGTGGTGCAACGACTTTGTGAACTCCAGCTGAGGATAATAATTATATATGTGTTGAACGCTCAAAGATCCCTCGGTGTTCAATCCTCTGAATTGACCTTGATAGGCCACCAAGTAGACTAGATATGACACCATGTGAAATACATGAAACTGGAAATATTCTGTTATTTGTTGATGTAAGCAGTCACTAATCAAAAGTAGGCTGATCCATAAACTTCGGTCTTCATGTAATGTGGTGGCATAAAACATCAAGGTTGGAACTTGGTGGCATCCTCGAGCCAGTGACCTTTGTTGAGTA